>ML242879.1:0-57052 GCA_005239495.1 Nicotiana undulata
CACAGAGTTAGGCAAGCCACTTACCTCAACTGTGCAATTCACCCGCTAATCACTCTCTTGCCATGAGTATCCAACTTCGGATTGCCCAAATCTATTCAATTCAATGGGATAACGTAAATATAAATTCAAGAAATCGAAATAACTAATTAATTCAGAACTAATACGCGAAATTAGAAAATTTGACCAAAATGCCCCTCGGGCCCACGTCTCGGAATCGGGAAAAATTTATATTTTCTGAACCCTTGTTCGCTCACGAGTCTAACCATATGAAAATCTNATAGAAAATCACTTACCTCGATTACCCAGGTGAAAATCCTCTCAATAATTGTCTCCCCCGAGCTCCCACAACTCAAAAATGGTGAAAAATAGGCTTTGGGTTCGAAATGGGGTTTTTAATATTCTGCCCAGTCATTTCTTCTATGCGATCGCGGAGAATCCTATGCGATCGCGGAGAGTAAGTATCCCACGCGCCCAAATAACCTAATGCGATCGCGTGCAAGGGTCTGCTATCGCGTAGCTTCACACCCTAAACCTATGTGATCACGGTTAGGGCCACGCGACCGCGTAGAGTCACCACTGACTCTCCCCTCTGACCAGAAAACCTTATGCGATCGCGACCCATTGAATGCGATCGCAGTAACCAAACCCTTCAGGCTCTGCGATCGCGGACCTTAACTTGCGATCGTAGAGAACAACCTCAGGCCTCCTTCGACTTCCCTTATGCAATCGCGAGGGCTGACATATGATCGCAGAGAACAACCCACAGCTGAAGAAAAACCAGAAAACCAGCAAAGGCTTTTGGCCTTAAAGTGTCCGTTTGAACACCCGAAACACACCCGAGGCCCCCGGGACCTCAACCAAAACCACCAACTAGTCCAAATACCTTATTCAAACTTGGTCGAGCCTTAAAAACACGCTTCATAACATCAAAATCATCAAACAAGCATAGATTCAAGCCTAAGAACTTAGGGATTTCAAGAATTCACCTCCGACGCCGAACCACGTCTAAACTCGTCCGAATGACCTCAATTTTTGCACACAGATCATAAATGACATTTCGGACCTGCTGTCACTTTCGGAATTCCATTCCAAGTTCGATATCAAAATCTCACCTATTGGTCGAAATCGTCGAAACTCTAACTTTCGCCAATCCAAGCCTAAATCTACGTATGGCCTCAAAAACACATTCCGAACATGCTCCCAACCCCAAAATCACTCAACGGATCTAACAGAGTTGACAGATTTCAATTCCGGATCCATCTTCACACAGCTCCCGCTTTGGCCCAATTTCTAAGGTTAAAGCTCACCTTAAAGGACTATATGTCCAAAAACACTCCAATTTTCATCACTCAACGCTCCGACTCATTCCATTAACCTAATAAGACATGGGAGGAACAATTATCAGGGGATCGAGGCACTACCTCTCCAGAACGACCGGCCAGGTCATTACACCCTTCTTTCTCAAACGCTCTCTAGAAAACCCTAATTTCTCCTCGCCGTCACTAGCCTACTACCGTTCTATGGTGGTTCTTCACCACCTAAGGACTCTAATGGCCTCCTATGTGCTATGGTATCTTCGTCACCTTGATCCTTGAGGAGATTTTCAAGGGACCTAGGCAGGTCTGTTTCGCACCTTTGAGTTTTCTTGCCTATCTCCGGCCATTTGGCTCAACCATGAGTAAGAACCTTCTTATTTTCGTTTGAAATCCATGGTTTCCTAAGTCTGTGTTCTCATCTCTGTTGTACTTTCTAAAACCCTAATTCTTGGTCTCCGATCTTTTTAGATCCGTACAGATCTGATATGAATCGAACATATTTCACGTGTTTTCCTTGGAAGTTTTCTGGTTTTCCAACTGATTTTCCATTTTCCTAAACTAGGGTTTACTGAAAGTCATCTTCTCAAAGGTTTTCTGATTTTTGAATGTTTAATCGATTGTTCTTATGTGATTTTGACTGATTTATGCTAAGGTTGCCTAAACCTTAGTCGATTTATGCTAAAACCCTAATTTTTTAAATGTTCTACTTCGATTCTAAGCTTTTTCGTGTTACTCGTTGCATTGCTTCATTCTGTGTTTTAACTCATATGCTTTCCTTAGTCAGATTCATTGTTTTGAGACTTTATCCTAGTTCATCCCCCATTAGGGTTTCTGAAGTATTTTCTGTCTAATTGATCTATGTTTATGGAATTTTGCCTAGCATATCTTTTATTTGTGGAAATTAGTATTTCTCCAGAAATCAGTATCATTTTGAATTTTGACTGATTGATTCTTGATTATTTCCCTTGTTTACGACTTTAATTGGTCTTCTTACCTTATTCAATCACCTGTAATATTTACTGATTCTTCACGATTATTTCCTTAATTAGACTCCTGCTTATTTACCCTTTTGCTCAAGTCTGATTTGATTTTTTTTTCCTTAAATATTCATGTCCTTTTACCGTTGGGTAATTACCCTTAATTAAGGGAAGACTACATTGATTTTGCATGTAAATTGATTTTGTGATTTCCTTAATTGCTGAATGTTGAATTCATTTACCTTATTTTGTTCTGCTCCAAAACTACTATATAAACTCTCCTCTATTTCACTTCTGAGACTCGAACACAAGTTCAAAAACAGACTTACACTCAAACTCTCTCTTTTCTTTCTCTGTTAATTGTGATAATCACTGGCCTAGCCGGCTGTAAGCCAAGTCTAGATATTGAATTGAACCTGCTTTACATTCTGTGCTCTCTTCCTTCACTGGTATGTCTCTGATTAAGTTTTGAAGCCTAAACTCTATGTGTTTCATTACTGCACTATTCCATTGACCATGAATCTAACATGTTTTCTCGTTTACTTTTTTGTTTGGCATGTTTAAAATCCTGTCTTGTTCAATGTATAATTAGCATGTCTAACCTTGTTTGTTCAATCTATAATTAGCATGTATAAACTATAGTTGTCTATTTAATGTTTGTCCAACATGTCTATTTACCCCTGCCTACTCTCCTTTATTGATTAGATCATGTTAAGTTATCTAGTCTGTTAAGGCATTAAGCTGACTCTGGTTGTGTGTTTGATCCTGTCCAATGTTTATTTGCTTCCAACATGGCTTTATTGTAATCTTGATCTATGTCTCAATTACTTACTATTATGACTAACCTAATAATTCTATAAAGCTCTTGAGTACTCTATCCATTTTGCTGTTTAGGTGCATCACTGAACCCTGTCATGTATTCCCTTAATGTGCATTCTACGTGTCCCCAACCTCTTTATCCCTATGTGAAATTTGGTTGTTGAGTGTTTCTGAATATGGATGTTCTATGACCAGTTGTTTGTCTGCTGATTTCAAAGTGTTTGGTACTCTTCTCAAACTGTTTTTTCACTACTAAACTAAGTTTCTATTTCAGAAAACTTTTCATTTCTAGGGTCATCTTTATACTGTTTTTCCACTAAAATCTTTCAAAACTATGTCAAGCACTCTAATTTTAATCTTAGGTCAATAGGTTCTGCCCCTCCAGTGTGTGTACTGCCTTGGGATCCCCTGAGATTCCTTTGAACTCTGGCACACTGGGGATGGCCCTTCCACACTACACATAATCAGTCCCTATTTTGAGAAAAGTCTGTTTGTGAGCATTGCGCGGTATTCTCGAGGTCCTTAGGGAACTCTGACACACCTGGACACAAATTGGCAATGAGATTCTTGGCATTTGAGACTACCACTGAAGGCCTGGTATCCCCAGGTTTTCTTTGGTCCTGCATCAGGCTCCCTATAGTTTAATTTATATTTCATTTATGTAATTTATGTAATCCTAGTCTATAATAATCCTTTGCAAACAGATATTGGGGTAACTAGTGAAAATGGAGGGTAGCTATATAATCCTGTGGGGTAAAGATGGGTGGGAATCATGCTTTAGGATTTACATTATGCTAATTTGCTCTAGAAAATCATGTTCTAGGGTTGTGTGATGCACTAGAAATAATATTCTAGGATTGCTATATTATTTGAATTCAAACCAGGATAAACCTGTGCATTAGACATCCTGTTTTAGGTTATTCACGTTTATTGCTTCAGCATATTGCATGTTATAGATCACTACTCAATTTCTGGTTTTGCATAAGTACTGTCACTTAGAAATCCTGCTATTAAATAATACTGACTAATAAAAATAGTCATCCCTGTGTGCATTTGTTTTGAACCACGTCTATTTCGACTAAATAAACAACCGTCTATGAAAGGTTTTAAAAACGGCCTCACGCATAGGTTTCATGTTCTGATACAAATTGGTATAAATCACCTAATGTAATCTTTGTCACCTAGATCAGCATGCCTATAGGTTGAACAATTTCAAAATTGTTTAAACAACTCCTGTAACTATGATTACATATAGTCCTACGCTAGGCAAGCTTTAGGTGATTAATTTTCTTATATAAAACTGAGAAACTGTGCTCTAATTATTTATAAATTGCTTAAGTCTAACAGGTTCTGAAAATCAGTAGGCAAACTGATTAGGACCCTGTCACTTAGTTCTAAAATAGTGTTGCATATTCTGTGTTTTGATGCTCACCTAGATACCCTGTTCTAGTATTACTGAAATTATCTGAAATCTGTGTTTGAGACATGCTGCTTATTTGTCAATATATGTGGAGGTAAACATGAGCCCCTTAACTGCTCCCCCCTATTTGATTGTTCTATGTGTTATTTGTTGTCGCCTAAATTTTTCCTTTTTAAAAACACCTTAGGATTGTCTAGAACCGCCTAAGTCTAGAGGTCCTAAACTACTCCAGGACCACAAGGAAGGGACGGGTAATAGCACGTTTAGAGTTCGCTAATCAAAACTTGTTTTATAACCGCTAAGGGGTGGGATAATAGGTAGTAAAAGGATATGATGACCTGTGCGCTAATGCAACATGTAGCCCCTCTCATTGAGGAGTGATTACCGGGCATTGCATGGACATGATCCTATAGGATAAACAACTTAGGACCTTTCTTATCCCTTTCACATATGTGTTCTTAGACTGCTTATCTATTTCAAAGCCTTTATTTCTTCTACATATGTGTGCTTAGACTGCTTATTTGCTAACTTACTAATTCACAAAGTAAGTTTGGCCGGGACCCACCATTGTGTCTCTCAAGCGGTGCCTAACACCTTCCCCTCGAATTAACTTCAATCCCTTACCCAATCTCTGGTAATACAAACTGGTTTTATAAATGACCCGTAATAGGTGACCTAATGCACCTTAATTCGTTAGATGGCGACTCTTCAATTTCTTATACCCCTTTTCCAAAAGGAAACGAGTTGTCCCGATAATGTTGAAAACCCTGACTATACGCAAGGAGAGAAAAAGGGGGGCACGACAGCATGGCTACTCTGCTGGGGATTCTAGGCTTGTACCATAACAAACCGCTTTGTGAATTTGTCTAAATGTGCCTTACTTTGTTAATACCTGCACCCTTTCCCTTTCCCCTTTATGTGAAATTGACTATTTATTTTTCCAATACGAGACTGACATATCTCTTTGTTTTCTTTTGTAACTGTTTTCAGTTATAATTGTTGTATTTATCGCTTTCATAATGTGCAAATACGTGACAACATGTTATTTATGGCTTATTTATTGCTGCATAAATCATGCTCAACATCATATTCCACTCATGCCTAAACAAATGCTATAGCAATGCTTGATGAGCGGTTGCGCTCTTCCAATTTATATAACCCTTTAAATTCGAAAAGGCTTATTTGCGGTAAAATCAGTCGATCAGCGGTGCAGTCGACGGTTCCGTGCCTTTCCCCCTCAAGTTGTCCGCTTGAGGGTACCGGTCTAGACCCACATAGTAACCTTACTCTCATTATTGTGCATGCATCCTGGTAAAACCTAGACAGGTTAATGTGTTGTCCGCACAATAACCCTTTAAGACAAAGCCTTATCCAAAAGTCCACCGGGGTTTTCATAATCCCAACGTACACAATCACGTTTTGTGCATTAATTTGGAGAACTAAATGCCAATATGCTAATCATAAGTGTATAAATAGTCAAATGGGAGAAAGAGCCTAACCATTTTTGTCTTGCAGAAAATGAGGCACGAGGTCCCCCAGATTCGGTATGGTTAACAATATTCCACCAATGCTCATAGACTAGTGGGAAGACCTTCCTTAGAGTGATAAGAAACATGTGAGGAAGCATCTGGGCAACTTGCCTTCTCTACTGAACATCCAGCCGAATAATATGCTGATCGAAACCGCAACTTTTTTTGGGGACAGTGAAAGAGTTGTATTCCGCTTTGGGAATATTGAAATGACACCACTCTTAGAAGAAATAGGAGGACTAGCTAGACTGGCTTGGGAAAGCCCGAGGCTGTTGGTACCTGAGAACCGCACGGGTAAAGGGTTTCTAAAAATGATGGGGTTGAAGAAAAATGTTGAACTGGAATGCCTGAAACAATCCTACATACCTTTTGAATACTCGTATGAAAGATACGGTCATAGAAAATCGTATCGTACCTATCATGACGAGTTCGCTATTACATCTCTAGGTCACATCCACCGCAGAGTGTTCGTGTTTATTATGTGCTTTTTGGGCTTGATAGTGTTCCCGATGAAAAGGGAAAGGATTCATACCAGACTAGCCATGGTTGTCAGGACTTTGATGGAAGGTATCGATGGACAAACATACATTATTGTCCCTGTGATCTTAGCTTACACTTACCGGGCTTTTGAGCGCTGTCAAAGATGGGTTAAACATTTTGAGGGTTGTAACTTGTTGCTGCAGTTATGGCTATCAAAACATCTTCAAAAGGGCCAATACCGCCAAGAACTTCCGTGAAGGGCTTGGAATGACCATATTGCTTTCCATCACCCTAAGCGAATGACTTACATTCCGGACAGGTTTGCTCAGCCGGAAAGTGCCAAAGAGTGGGTGGAATTCTTTGACAATCTCACCGAGGAACAAGTACAATGGATGTTCGAATGGTTCCCGGCGGACGAATTTATCATCAGGTCTAGGGATGCTCCACACTTAGTGTTGATTGGGTTGAGAGGGATATACCCTTATGTTACTATTTGAGTCATGAGATAGGTGGGAAGGAAGCAGTTTGTACCAAGGGTTGCGAAGATGGGTCACTTTAGAGCGGATTTCCAGGACGACGACGTCCCTTACAAGTGCCAAGGTCAACACATGTGGAACTGCAAAATCATCATGGAGAAAAATACTATTGAGCCAGACAGATACCATGCTGGATGTGCACCTCTCTACCCGGCGTGGTTGGAGGACAATTTAGATGGGGTAGTAAGACCGAGAATCAGTCGAGGCAATAGAATCATAGATGAATATGTTGAGGCTCAGGTCAAGTACAACCGACTACGCAAAAGGGTCCACGATTCCGAGAATGAGCACCGGGAAATACATGAGACCAATAGAAGGCTGATCGAGGAGTGGAAAGAGATGGTTATCATTTCCAACAGAAAGCTGGAAGATCTTAAGCGAGGTATAGTGGAGCTGGAGGGAAAAGTCATAAAGAGGATCGAGGATTGCCAGAATGCTGAAGGGAGCAAAGGAGGACACTTGGCCAGAGCATACCTGCTGCTGGGACAGCGCGAGCTGGGTAACTTGTTTGATGGAATCAAGAATATCGAATCTGGGGAAGGTCCTTCTGGGACCAAATAGGCTATATTTACTTTTGCTTTCATAAATGTAATAAGGTCAAGCGCCACTAGTGACTTATTTCCTATTGTTATTTTAGCATCGTTTTGGGATTCGTCTATTTTATTTAATGAAATGAGGCATTTATTGGCATCTAAGTTATCCAAATCAACTTGTCGCTAGGCCTACCTCGGGCACAATGAGGCTCCCAAAATTAGGACACGTTTACAATTCTGCAATATGTGTTTAAATACTGCAAATACTCTTTTCATAATCCACACTAACTTGGATACCTTTTGTTTTTATTTTATTTTGATTACTCCCCTTCCCCAAAGGTTGGTTCGTGCATTCTGGCATCATCAACATATCATACAAGATTTAGGGGCCCTCCACCTTCTCCCCCTCCTAGTCCATCTAGAGGCAAAGACCAAGCGAAGATGGAAGACTTGAATAACATCGGAAAGGAAAACACTACACCGGGTGAACATCCAGAGGCTTTTGACAGTCGGGGTACTCAGGTCCCGAATGATGCTGTGTCGCAACTTGAACAGAGAATATTGAAACTCCAAGGAGAACTTGAACATGTTCGAAACCTAGCAAACTTGTCCTTCTCACTTAGTGTTCCAGATGTCAGCCACCCGAACACTCAAAACCCCGCACCATCTCAAAATACACCTAACAAACATCCAAAAATCCTCCTGCAACTCACCATTACACAACTCCACCACAAAATCAAACCATCCTACCACAATACCAGCAAAACACCTGCCACACTCCACAAAACACACCACCAATCATTCCTGAACCATAAAATTCCACCAACGATCACCATTATGCTCAAGCACCAGGCCACCGGAACAACCCCATATACGTGTAGACCATACCTCACTCCACTCAACCCATCACTTATACATCGGAATCCAGTGAGAAGGACATGCTCATCAGGAACCTGGCCGAAGAACTCAAGAAATTGACCAACCGAGTTCAAGGCGTGGAAGAAGATAAGGGGATTAAAGGCTTGAATTATGAAGACCTCTATATACAACAAGATGTGGAACTCCCGGAGGGTTACAAACCTCACAAGTTCGAAATGTTTGATGGCACAGGTGATCCCAGGGTCCATCTGAGGACCTACTGTGACAAACTAGTCGGAGTTGGAAGAGACCAAAAGATCCAGATGAAACTATTTATGAGGAGTCTTACAGGGGATGCCTTATTCTGGTACATCAGCCAGGATCCTAAGAAGTGGTTTAAATGAGTGAGTATGGCATCGGATTTCATGAACCGGTTGAGGTTCAACATAGAGAACGCACTGGACGTCTTTTACATTTAGAATCTCAAGAAGAAACCTACTGAAACCTTTCGCGAGTATGCCACTCGTTGGAGGTCGGAAGCGGCCAAAGTCAGGCTGGCATTGGACGAGGAGCAGATGAACAAATTCTTTGTCAGGTCACAGGACCCACAATATTATGAAAGACTGATGGTAATTGTGATTTGGATGAAAGGATTGAAGAGGGTATCAAGAGCGGGATGGTCACAAATTTTGAAGCACTGCAAGCCACCAATAAAGCACTACAGTCCGGTGGTATATCTAAGAAGACGGACGTAGGAGCGGTAATGGTTGCACAAGGACTCAAACCCCCATTCATATATCGAACCTCTCCACTTGCATACCAAGAACCTCCACCTACATATCAACCATCATCTCCGCCTACACCTCCACCTACATATCAACCATCACCTCCACCTACATATCAACCCACATCTCCCAGATATTCCCAACCAGCCATTGTCTATCACACATATAATTCCTAACCGCCTTATTTTCAGTCACCTCCAACTCGCCAAAACTTCCCCATACCTCGACCTAACTTCGACCGCAGGCCACCCAAACAGTATACTTCCATTGTCGAACCTATTGACCAGTTTTATGAAAGGTTGAAAGTTGCCGGTTATGTCACTCTCATCCCTGCCGTAGCCATAGAGAATCCATATCAATGGGTCAATCCAAACAAGACTTGTGCATGCCATTCAAGCATAAAAGGACATACCATTGATGAATGTCACTCGCTGAAGGACAAAATCCAGGCTTTGATCGACAATAAAATCATCCAGGCAAAGGAGGTTGCTCCTAATGTTCGCAATAACCCCCTCCCAGATCATAGGGGTGAAGGTGTCAATGTGATAGAAATGGATGAAGAATGGGACCCAGAGGGGTAAATCGGGCTAATCAAAGAAGGTGATGATCCCAAGAAGCCAGCAGTTACACTCAATCCTATTATAGTACAGATACAGACGTTAGGAGCACCACCTGCAGACATGACTGTGCCATTTGAGGTTGAAGTAGTGCCACCTGCCACGACACCTATTCCATTCGAAGTAAGGGTAGCCACACCACTTACGGTGATGGTATCCACCACGCCGCCTTTCAATACTAAGGTTGTGCCTTGGGATTACGTAGTTGAAGCTAGAAGAAGAGGGAAGACCAAGATAGAAGAAGCTGGTGTTACACAAGGGATGACTAGGACTGGAAGGTTCTACACACCTGAACACTTGGGAGAGTCCAGCAAGCAGGCGTCTAACAGACCTCCCGTCACTGAAACAGACCTGGATGACCTCTGGAGGAAGGTACAAGTAAGAGAGTACTCAGTCATAGATCATCTAAACAAGACTCTGGCCCAGATATCTATCTTGTCATTGCTGCAGAATTCGGAAGCACACAGGAGTGCTCTAATGAAGGTGTTGAATGAAGCTTATGTGCCCAATAACATCACAAGTGGAGAGATGGATAACATGGTGGGGAAGGTATTAGAAAGTCACAAGATTACTTTCCACGAGGACGAACTACCACCTGAAGGTTTGAGTCATAACAAGGCACTGCACATTACCGTACAATGTGAAGATTACTTCATTACCAAGGTTCTGATCGATGGAGGGTCCAGCCTTAACATTTGATCTGACAAAACTAAAGAGGTTGGGCAAAGGACTGTACGAGATACGAGAAGGATCCATGAATGTGAAGGCATTCGACGGGTCTTAGAGGGCCACCATTGGAGAAATCAACCTTTGTCTACAGATGGCCTACATGGTTTGCAGTCGAATTTTAGGTGTTAGATATATCCGCGTCCTACAATCTATTATTAGGTTGACCGTGGATACATGCCGTTGGGGCTGTGTCATGGACTTTACATCAGGCGGTAAAATTTGAGTGGAACCACCAGGAGGTAATTATCCATGGAGATGGGAGCAACCCCATTTACAACCGCCAGACTATCCTAGTAGTTGAGTGTAGAAGAGGACTTGTTGGAGAAACTTATCATCACATCGAGCGGGCCAATGTAATCGATAAAGATAAGTGGTGGGATAGAAAGATAGCCAGCATGATGAATTGGAGTGGATATGAACCTGGCAAGGGTCTAGGCAAGAATCTTCAGGGCATTTCCAAGTCGATACAAAGCGTCATGGCACTACTTTTGGCATGGGATATCAGTACACCTGGCAAGAGTACAATGACTGGTTGCCACCATGGCGCGGCCCCTACTATCCATTAGAACATCCCATACCGCACTTGGAATAGACTTTCTAGCAAGCTGACATCATATGGGGATCAGAAGAGGAAGAAGCATTAGCAGCCTTAAGGAACCTATTCTCGGAGGACGAGTATATGGACTATTGTGTAATCGTTAAGGAGGAGGAGGAGGAAGGCCCTACCATCCAAGCTGTGAGCATGGGATCATTCCTCATAAATTGGTTTGTCAGACCATCTAGGGTCCGACGAGTCCCGGGGTAGCAAGTTTAACATCATTGTTTATTTTGTTTGCTAAGAAAAATGATTTCCTTTTGCATTTCTATTTTAAATAAAATCTCCAGTGTTTCAAAACGTTTGTCTAAATTATTGAAAATCGCTTTTATATTTCAATGAATCTATATTTACTATTACCATTTTTCTCTCATATCTTTATTTATACAGCATTACTATTTCCCGTCTTGATGAACCAATGACTGTGACATGCAATAAGACAACGAAACAAAAGGACAGTCATTCAGAAGAAGAAAGTGCCATACCAGAGGAAATTGTCAGAGAAGTAGAGGACTTTGAGAACAAGCCTAAGTCCAATCTGGACGAAACTGAGGTAATCAACTTGGGAGATTCAGATACTGTTAAAGAAACTCGCATCAGCATCCACTTGTCGCCGTCAGAGAAAGAAGAGTACACAATTCTTGAAGGAATATGAGGACATATTTGCATGGTCATACGATGATATGACCGGACTAAGTACATCTATCATGGCCCACAAGTTGCCCACCAATCCAATGTGCCCGCCAGTGAAGCAGAAGCTCAAAAATTTAATCCTGATATGAGTCTGAAAATCAAGGATGAGGTCACAAAACAAATCAACGCCAAGGTCCTCAGGGTGGTCGAATACCCAACATGGTTAGCCAACATCGTTCTAGTACCGAAAAAGATGGAAAGGTCAAGGTTTGCGTCGATTATCAGAATCTCAACAGATCTAGTCCAAAGGATGATTTCCCCCGTCCAAACATACACATCCTAATCAAAAATTGTGCCAAACATGAACTACAGTCATTTGTAGATTGTTTCATCGGTTACCATCAGATTTGGATGGACGAGGAAGACGCTGAGAAAACTGCTCTTATTACACCCTGGGGGGTATATTGTTATAAGATGATGTCGTTTGGGTGAAAAATGTTGGGGCCACATACATGAGGGCTATGACTACTATCTTCCATGATATTATACACAAGGAGATCGAGGTGTATGTGGATGAAATCATCATCAAGTCCAAGAAAGCCACGGATCATATAGCAGATTTGAGGAAGTTCTTCAACAGATTGCGGAAATACAACCTAAAGTTAAACCCTGCAAAGTGTGCATTCGGGGTTCCTGCCGGAAAATTGCTTGGGTTCATTGCCAGCCGCCGAGGGATAGAACTTGATCCATCAAAATTCAAATCCATCCAGGAGTTGTCGTCACCAAAGAGTAAGAAAGATGTAATGAGCTTTATAGGACGACTAAATTACATCAGCCGGTTTATAGCCCAGTCCACCGTCATATGTGAACCAATCTTCAAGATGTTAAAGAAAGATGTTGCAACCAGTTGGACCAAGGATTGTGAAAAGGCCTTCGACAGAATCAAGGAGTACCTATCAACTCCACCAGTATTGGTCCTGCCAGAGCTAAGTAAACCCTTGCTACTCTACCTTGTGGCACTAGATGGAGCCTTCGGTTGCGTTCTAGGGCAACACGATGAGACAGGGAGAAAGGAGAAAGCTATCTATTATTTGAGTAAGAAGTTCACTCCATATGAGGCACGATACTCTATGCTGGAACGTACCTATTGCGCTCTAACCTGGATAGCTCAAAAGCTGAGGCATTACTTCTGTGCTTACATAACATACCTCATATCGAGAATGGATCTCTTGAAGTATATCTTTCAGAAGCCTATGCCCACTGGCAAGCTGGCTAAGTGGAAAATCTTGTTGAGTGAGTTCGACATTATTTATGTGACTCAAAAAGCGGTCAAGGGACAAGTACTGGCATACCATCTTGCTGAGAATCTTGTGGAAGGAGAATGCGAACCCCTGAAAACGTATTTTCCCGATGAAGAAGTGTTATTCATAGGAGAAGACATTGTTGAATCCTATGATGGCTGGAGGATGTTCTTCGATAGAGCTGCAAATTTCAAAGGAGTCGGCGTTGGAGCGGTCTTAGTATCGAAAACGGGCCAACATTATCCGGTATCTGCTAAACTCAAATTTCCCTGCACCAACAACATGGCATAGTATGAAGCATGCATACAAGGGCTCAACATGGCCATCGACATGAATATTCAGGAGTTGCTGGTTATCGGTGATTCAGATTTGCTTATACACCAAGTACAAGGAGAATGGGACACTAAGAATTCCAAGATACTGTCATATCTGCACCGTGTGCAGGAATTGAGAAAGAGTTTCACAAAGACAGAATTTCGGCACGTTCCCAGGATTCAGAACGAGTTTGTCGATGCATTGGCCACCTTGTCATCCATGATACAACATCCAGACAAGAACTTCATTGATCCTATCCCAGTAAGGATCCATATCCATCCAGCATATTGCGCTCATGTCAAAGAAGAAACAGACAGGAAACCTTGGTTCCACGACATCAAAGAATATTTGGCAAAAGGGAAGTACCCGGAGCATGCAAATCATACTCAGAAACGTACACTTCGGAGGATGTCCAACAGTTTCTTCCACAGCGGAGGAACCCTGTACAGAAAGACCCCTGATTTTAGGATTATTGAGGTGTGTCTACGCAAATGAATCTTCTAAACTATTTGAAGAGATACATGTTGGAACCTGCGGCCAGCATATGAACGATTTTGTCTTGGACAAGAAGATACTTATAGCCGGTTATTTTTGGATGACCATGGAGATTGATTGCATCCAATATGTTCAGAAATGCTACCAATATCAGGTGCATGCAGATATGATAAAAGAACCACCAAATGAGCTCAATGCAACTAACTCACCTTGGCCATTTGACGCTTGGGTAATGAACGTCATTGATCCGATTGAGCCCACCGCCTCAAATGGGCACCGGTTCATCCTGGTAGCTATTGATTACTTCACCAAGTGGGTTGAAGCAACATCTTACAAAGCAGTGACTAAGAAAATCGTGGCGGATTTTGTTCGCGACCGAATTGTTTGTCAGTTTGGAGTTCCAGAAACAATCATCACCGACAACGCCTCGAGTCTCAACAGTGATCTGATGAAAGCCATGTGTGAGACTTTCAAAATCAAGCATACAAATTCCACAGCCTATAGACCTCAGATGAACGGAGTTGTAGAAGTCGCCAACAAAACCATCAAGAAGATACTGAGAAATGTGATGACCCAAAAATGGGTCATCTTATGTGAATCTAATTTTGACTATGTTCCAAGGCCCCAAAAGCCTTCGTTAATCTCACCTAGATATGTGTGCGCAGCCCGAGCACATAGCCGGGAAGCCTTTATGTGAAAACTTGATTAAGAGTTTAATTTATGATAATTAATTGAATAAAGTTGACTTTGGTCAACATTTTGGTAAACAGACCCGGATCTATGATCCGACGGTCCCGGGAGGTCCGTAGTAAAATATGGGACTTGGGCGTATGCCAGGAATCAAATTCCGAGGACCCAAGTCCGAGAAATGAATTTTTAAAGAAAATTGTTTTATAAAAATATTAAAGGCTTATGAAAATGAACCTTGATGTGAAACATGTGCTGCTGGGTCCGTATTATGATTTTGGAGCCCGGAACAGGTTCAATATGTGTTATGTAAGATATCTGTGAAATTTGGTAAGAAACGAACTTGAATTGATTGGTTTCGGATCAAAATGAGGAAATTGGAGTTAATGAAGTTTTGAGAATTTTTAAAGAATTTGAAATTTGGCTTGAAAGGTGATTTTATGTTCCTGAGGTCCGAATGAAATTCCGAGATCGGGAATAGTTCCGTTATGTCATTTATAACTTGTCTGCAAAATTTGAAGTCATTCCGAGTAGAATAGGCCGGTTCAGCGCATTGAAGTGAATTCTAGAATTTCAAGTTCTTAAGTATTGATTCAATTTGGTTTTGGGGTTGAGTTCTGAGTTTCGTTGTTGTTATTCAGGTTCTGAAAGTTTGAGCGAGTCCGTATCATGAATACAGACTTGTCGGTGCTTTTGGACGGGGTCCCGAGGGGCTCGGGTGTGTTTTAGACCCCCTGGAGCTAAGTTGGAAAAACCAGAATTTCTGCTATCTGGTTTCCTTCTCTGCGATCGCAAAAGGTGGGTTGCGATCGCGGAGAAGGATTTTGCTGGGTTGTTGATTGTTCTCTGCGATCGCAGCTTCCCCTTTGCGATCGCAGAGGTCTGGGTTCCACACTTTCGCGATCGCAGCCTTTTATCGCGATCGCATAGAGTCGTGTCTGGGCCGGGTGAGTTTGTTCTTTGCGATCGCAGAGGTCTGGCCAGTTGGCCTTCGCGATCGCATGCCCCTTGTCGCGATCACAGTTAAGGAATCCCTGGGCAATTTTATAAAAATACAGGACTTA
This sequence comes from Nicotiana undulata, assembly GCA_005239495.1. Taxonomy (NCBI): domain Eukaryota; kingdom Viridiplantae; phylum Streptophyta; class Magnoliopsida; order Solanales; family Solanaceae; genus Nicotiana; species Nicotiana undulata. Next base: position 15,690 of record ML242879.1, read on the forward strand.
GGATTTTTCCTCCATTTTCATCTTCCTCCTCAAGTGTTTAGAGAGCTCTTCAAGGGACCTTCCACCACTGTTATTAAGGTAAGTAAATTCCATAGTTTTACTAGTTTCAAACATTAATTCTTAGTTAAATTCACTATTTAATTATCTAAAACCATAGAATTAGGTAGTAATTTTAGGGTTCTTGAGGATTTTGTGATTATCCGTTTTTGGCCATGAATTTAAGTAGAAATCACACATTAATGATCCTTAGGCTATGGGTGAGTGATCCCTTCGAGAATTTTCGGAATTTGAACATGCGCGACCGGGGTTGGAATTTGGAAATTTTTCAAGAATAGCGATTTTAGTAAAATAACTAGGGTGATTTCCCGCATTGTGCATGCATTGATGTTAGTGTATACCTTTTGGCTAGTTGCGAGTCCTCGAGTGTAGAGTTCGGAGTTTCGGGCGCAAATTGTGGTCCGAGGGGTAGATTCGACACGAGGTGAGTCTCCTTTCTAACCTTGTAAGAGGGAATTGTCCCCATAGGTGATGTATATGCTATGTGTAAATTGTTTGGGGGATACGTACGCGCCAAGTGACGAGAGTCCAAACGTAGCGGCTATTATTGTTATGTCCGGGTACTTAGGCCCACATCATGCCTTATATGCTTTTCTCGTAATGCCTGATATATTTTCTTGTAATGCTTTATATGATTTATTGTGACGCCATATGTACTATGAAATCATGTTTTGCATAGTGTTATTTCTCTGAGGCTTTATGGAAAAATTGTTGAATGGAAAGGAATTGTTGTGGAAAGAAATTATGAAATATATGGGATCGGGCCGTACGCCACGGCAGTGTTGAGAAGAAATTGAAATGAATATGGGATCGGGTCGTACGCCACGGCAGTGTTGAAAAGAAATTGAAATGAATATGGGATCGGGCCGTATGCCACGGCAGTGTTGAAAAGAAACTGAAATGAATATGGGATCAGGCCATACGCCACGGCAGTGTTGAGAAGAAATTGAAATAAATGTGGGATCGGGCTGTACGCCACGGTAGTGTTGAAAAGAAATTGAAATGAATATGGGATCGGGTCGTACGCCACGGCGAGTGTAGAAGGTACCTTAAGGGAGCAGGTCGTACGCCACGGCGGATCTAAGAATTTGTGATTATTGTATCGTTCGGTGGTCTTACCCTTGAAAATGCTTTATTGTTTAGTTCAACAATTGTTTGGATTTTTGCTTTTGATATATATATACTTGTTGCTTATTTCCCTGACATGCCTATTGTATTTCATTATATTCTATCATATGTTATTACTGTTGGACCTTAGTGAGTATCGAGTCGACCTCTCGTCACTACTTCTTCGAGTTTAGGCGGGATACTCACTGGGTACATATTTATTTAATATGTACTCATGCTGCACTTTCTTTTCTTTTCTGTACTTGACTGTACAGGTCCGGAGGCTGGTACGTCTGATTATCAGGCCGGTGCTAGATATTGATAGCGTGGTCATACTTCACGGTGAGCTGCTTTCCCGGCGACTTCCTAGCAGCACCCTGGAGTTCTTTTGTTATATTCTCTGTTCATTTCATTCAGACTGAGACCCTGCATATATTGTAGTCATTGTATATTCAGTAGTTGCACGTGGCACTCGTGACACTAGTTCCTGGCACACACGTGGTGTATAGTTTGGGTGGTTGGTTGTACATATGTTATGCGACATGCCTATTGGTTGATTTTCCGCACTTGTAGTTTTATTTCACATCACCGCCATTATCTTGTTTATATCTGTTTAAAATTGGTTAAAGATGGAATTTGCGTAACGGGGAATGGTAACACTTAGTGTTTTCTAAATTGGCTGGCCTAACCTCGTCGGTGGGCGCCATCGCGACCTGAATCGAGATTTGGGTCGTGACAAGAAAGATGGTAGAGAATTACAAACATTGGCACGAGAAGCTGCCATTCGCCTTATTGGGATACCGCATCATAGTCTGCATATCAACCGGGGCAACTCCCTACTTGTTGGTTTATGGTACAGAAGTTGTTATTCCCGCCAAAGCGGAGATTCCTTCTTTGGGAATCATACAAGAAGCTGAGCTCAGCGATGCAGAATGGAAAAGGAGCCGTTATGAGCAGCTAGCCCTCATAGATGGAAAGAGGATGATTGTAGTGTGTCGTGGGAAACTCTACCAGAACAGAATGTCCATAGCCTTTAACAAAAGAGTCAAGTTGATACAGTTCACACCGGGGCAGCTGGTGTTGAAAAAGATCTTTCTGCATCAGGATGAAGCCAAAGGGAAATTCTCTCCTAATTGGAAAGGTCCTTACATGGTCCACATAGTATTGACAGGAGGTGCTCTTATACTTGCAGAAATGGACGGAGAAGTCTGGCCAAAGGCAATCAACTCAATGCAATCAAACGATACTATGTGTAACCCTTTATGCTTTTCTCAAATGATGTAAATTGAACTACGCTCGACATGATTCCCGTTTAAGAAGGGATACGTAGGCAGCCCTATAGGTTCGGTCACAATTCAATAAAAATCTTATTTTCCCCCACAATCAGAAACTGGGGTAGAATTTTGAGGAGGACCCTCAAAATTCCGAAGCAAGTTCAGCCGATCGCAGCATGTACAACAGCTAGAGATGTCAATCCAACTAACTGGGGAATAATTTTTAGGAGGACCCTCAAAATTCCATAGCAAGGAGGTTGCAATGTCTTGGATCTTGTCAAGGTCGCTGGTTCATCTAACCAATTTCTTAAAATATATATTTTACTAAGTCTTCGAGAACTATGCATGATTGCTTACAAAATCACTCTTGTCTAGCAAACGCTACCCCCAATGATTTGAACAGGATCTTCAGACCAAGAAAAGCAAGTCAAGCAAAGCCGGCAGGAACAAATAATATACATGCCTCGAAGTCACAACCTTCACAACAACCGCAATACTGAAATCTGCTACCAGCTAAAAAACTCTACTATCACCTTCTATTCATTCTACTTTCTTGCATAAGGCTAATCTCTGCCTTCATCCTGCATGAGGCTAAGCTCTGCCTCCATTTGCATAAGGCTAATCTCTGCCTTCATCTGCATGGGAATAAGCCCTGCCTCCATCTGTATAAGGCTAATATCTGCCTTCATCTGCATGGGACTAAGCATTGTCCCGAATTTGCATGAGGTTAAGCTCTACCTCCATACTTGCATAAGGCTAAGCCCTGCCTCAATCTTCATAAGGCTAATCTCTACCTTCACCTGCATGGGACTAAGCCCTGTCCCACATCATGCATGAGGCTAAGCCCTGCCTCCATCTGCATAAGGATAATCTCTGCCTTCACCAGCATGGGACTAATCCCTGTCCCGCATCTTGCATGGGACTAAGTCATGTCCCGCATCTTACATGTGGTTAAGCTCTACCTCCACATCCTGCATGAGGCTAAGCTCTGCTCCATCTGCATAAGGCTAATCACTACCTTCATCTGCATTAGACTAAGCTTCGTCTCCATACCTACATGAGGCTAAGCTCTGCCTCCAATTTACATTTTTTCGTTGATACTAAGCGTTGTCTCTCCAACATTATCTATTTACTTTTCTTTCGGGCTAAGCTCTGCCCTCCACATCACAAGACTAAGCCTTATCTTGTTGACATCATATTGTTGCATCTCATGGGCTGAAATATCGCCAACTTGTCCAAAGGTGTCATAGTCTAAAGTCAGCACCCTCATAGCCGGAAGACACCATGCCATGGCTTGAGGATCTCTCAAACTTGCATATCATTATTCAAAGGCGTCATGGTTCGTAGGCACCATCTTCATGGACCGAGAATATCATTTCATGGCCTGTGAATCTCTCACTGAACAATCAAGGCCCAGGACGTCATGGTCCAAGGACGTCATCCCTAACCGTCCGAAGACAGCTTTCATGGTCCGAAGGGAATCTGCATCACATTTAATTTTCTGCACAAATACATCCTCGTAGTATCTCTCTATTTGCAGGTGACCTGGTAATCAACTGTCATCCCAATAGGAGAAATCCCGCTCCGATCCCTTCAGTTATCTCATACCTGACCTCTCACCATGACTATTATTCCACCTATCCTGAAATCTTGTGTCCGTTCTTGCGATGACTTCATCGGTATATTCCGCCGATGAATCCAGAACTACATAGGGCTTGATTCCTATAAAACCAGGGATATGTAGGCAGCTCGGAAACCAGAGTGTGGCTTAAATCTCTCAAATCGTCTCGCTCGGTCAAAATTGGCCATCATATCTTTACCCGATAACTCTTCTAGCCTTCCTGTGTAAAGAGGGGTAGTCATTGATACCCAATTTTTCCTAAAATTATTTTTAAAATGTATATATGTCTTCAAAATCATGCATTAGCATCAATTGGTATTTCTTCCATAATTTTTATATTTTTAAATTAATTTACCCAACATTTTATTTTATATGAATAATTATAAATCTGCATCACAAATTATTTTAAAGCATTTCTTGATTTAATATTACTATATATGGTCCTATTAAGTCTAAATTATTTCATAAATAGCCAAATTAGCACCTTTTGGTTATAATTGCAATAACTTTGCAAGTATAGCCCATGCATGCATTGTTGTGTTATTTTATTAGAAATTAGTCCATTGAATTTTTAAAATACTAAATAATTATTCTTTAAATATTTCTATGCATCATTTTTATAATTAGTAATTATTTTACAAATAATTTTTAATCAATTATTTTGGGTATTTAATAAACACCCCTTTTATTTCAATTTTAGCCTAAATTAACCAGCCCAATACCTTTATAAATTGGCTCAAAAGACCTTAATCCCAATACTAGGCTTCCCGACCCAACCTCATTATCCAATCCTGGTCGTTGATCATTTTTTATCAACGCTCCAGGATCCTCTAACCATAATTAAACCAAAAGACCCCCCCCTCCCCCCAACCCCAATCATTTTCACCCCTTCCCCCGCCGTCACTCTTCCCCTTCTCTCTCAAACGCTCTTTAGAATACCCTAATTTCTCCTCGCCGTCACTAGCCTACTATCGTTCTATGGTGGTTCTTCACCCCCTCAGAACTCTAATGGCCTCCTATGTGCTATGGTATCTTCGTCTCCTAGATCCTTGAGGAGATTTTCAAGGGACCTAGGCAGGTCTGTTTCGCACCTTTGGGTTTTGTTGCCTGTCTCGGACCATTTGGCTCAACTTTGAGTAAGAACCTTCTTATTTTCGTTTCAAATCCATGGTTTCCTAAGTTTATGTTCTCATCTCTGCCGTACTTTCTAAAACTCTAATTTTTGGCCTCCGATCTTTTAAGATCCGTACAAATCTGAGATGAATCGAACATATTTCACATGTTTTCCTTGGAAGTTTTCTGGTTTTACAACTGATTTTTTGTTTTCCTAAACTAGGGTTTACTGAAAGTCATATTCTCAAAGGTTTTCTAATTTTTGAATGTTTAATCGATTGTTCTTATGTGCCTTTAACTGATTTATGCTAAGGTTGCCTAAACCTTAGTCGATTTAAGCTAAAACCCTAATTTTCTAAATGTTCTACTTCGATTCTAAGCTTTTTCGTGTTACTCGTTGCATTGCTTCATTCTATGTTTTGACTCACATGCTTTCCTTAGTCAGATTCATTGTTTTGAGACTTTATCCTATTTCATCCCCCATTAAGGTTTCTGAAGTATTTTCTGTCTAATTGATCTATGTTTATAGAATTTTGCCTAGCATATCTTTTATTTGTGGAAATTAGTATTTCTCCATAAATCAGTATCATTTTGAATTTTGACTGACCGATTCTTGATTATATCCCTTGTTTACAACTTTAATTGGTCTTCTTACCTTATTCATTCACCTGTAATATTTACTAATTCTTCACGATTATTTCCTTAATTAGACTCTTGCTTATTTACCCTTTTGCTCAAGTCTGATTTGATTTTTTTCCCCTTAAATATCTCATGTCCTTACCGTTAGGTAATTACCCTTAATTAAGGGAAGACTACATTGATTTTGCGTGTAAATTGATTCTGTGATTTTCTTAATTGTTGAATGTTCAATTCCTTTACCTTATTTTGTTCTGCTCCTAAACTACTATATAAATTCTCCTCTATTTTACTTCTGAGACACGAACAAAAGTTCAAAAACAGACTTACACTCAAACTCTCTCTTTTCTTTCTCTGCTAATTATGATAATCACTGGCCTAGCCGGCTGTAAGCCAAGGCTAGATATTGAATTGAACCTGCTTTACATTCTGTGCTTTCTTCCTTTACTGGTATATCTCTGATTAAGTTTTGAAGCCTAAAATCTATGTGTTTCATTACTGCACTATTCCATTGACCATGAATCCAACATGTTTTCCTGTTTACTTCTTTGCTTGGCATGTTTAGAATCTTGTCATGTCCAATGTATAATTAGCATATCTAACCCTATTTCTTCAATTTGTAATTAGCATGTATAAACTATAGTTGTCTATTTGATGTTTGTCCAGTATGTCTATTTACCCTTGCCTACTCTCCTTTACTGATTAGACCATGTTAAGTTATCTAGTCTGTTAAGGCATTAAGCTGACTCTGGTTGTGTGTTTGATCATGTCCAGTGTTTATTTGCTTCCAACATGGCTTTATTGTAATCTTGGCTCTATGTCTCAATTACTTACCATTATGACTAACCTAATAATTCTATAAAGCTCTTGAGTACTCTATCCATTTTGATGTTTAGGTGCATCCCTGAACCCTGTCATGTATTCCCTTAATGTGCATTCTATGTGTCCCTATCCCCTTAATCCCTATGTGAAATTTGGTTGTTGAGTGTTTCTGAATCTAGATGTTCTATGACCAGTTGTTTGTCTGCTGATTTCAAAGTGTTTGGTACTCTTCTCAAACTATTTTTCCTACTAAACTAAGTTTCTATTTCAGAAAACTTTTCATTCCTAGAGTCATCTCTATACTATTTTTCCACTAAAATCTTTCAAAACTATGTCAATCACTCTCACTTTAATCTTAGGTCAATAGGTTCTGCCCCTCCCGTGTGTGTACTGCCTTGGGATCACCTGGGATTCCTTTGAACTCTGGCACACTGGGGTTGGCACTTCCACACAGCACATAATCAGTCCCTATTTTGAGAAAAGTCTGGGTGTAAGCATTGCCCGGGATCCTCGAAATATTAAGGGAACTCTGACACACCTGGACACAAATTGGCAATGAGATTCTTGGCATTTGAGACTACCACTGAAGGCCTGATATTCCTAGGTTTTCTTTGGGCCTGCATCAGGCTCCCTATAGTTTAATTTATATTTCATTTATGTAATTTATGTAATCCTGGTCTGTAATAATCCTTTGTAAACAGATATTGGGGTAACTAGTGAAAAGGGAGGGTAGCTATATAATCCTGTGGGGTAAAGATGGGTGGGAATCATGCTTTAGGATTTACATTATGCTAATTTGCTCTAGAAAATCATGTTCTAGGCTTGTGTGATGCACTAGAAATCATGTTCTAGGATTGCTATGTTGTTTGCATTAAAACCAGGTTAAACCTGTGCATTAGACATCTTGTTTTAGGGTATTCACGTTTATTGATTCAGCATATTGCATGTTATAGATCACTACTCCATTTCTGGTTCTGCATAAGTACTGTCACTTAGAAATCCTCCTATTAAATAATACTGACTAATAAAAATAGTCATCTCTGTGTGCATTAGATATCCTATTTTAGGGACTCTGTTTACATTTGTTTTGAACCACGTCTATTTCGACTAAATAAACAACCGTCTATGAAAGGTTTTAAAAATGGCCTCACGCATAAGTGTCATGTTCTGATACAATTGGTATAAATCACCTGATGTAATCTTTGTCACCTAGATCAGCATGCCTATAGGTTGAACAATTTCAAAATTGTTTAAACATCTCCTATAACTATGATTACATATAGTCCTATGCCTAGGCAATCTTTAGGTGATTAATTCTCTTATATAAAATTGAGAAATTGTGCTCTGATTATTTATAAACTGCTTAAGTCTAACAGGTTCTGAAAATCAACAGGCAAACTGATTAGGACCCTGTCACTTAGTTCTAAAACAGTGTTGCATATTCTGTGTTTTGATGCTCACCTAGATACCCTGTTCTAGGATTTCTCTGAAATTATCTAAAACTTGTGTTTGAGACGTGCTGCATATTTGTCAATATATGTGGAGGTAAACATGAGAACCTTAACTGCTCCCCCCTTATTTGATTGTCCTATGTGTTATTTGATGTCGCCTAGGATTTTCCCTGTTAAAAACACCTTAGGATTGTCTGGAACCGTCTAAGTCTAGAGGTCCTAAACTCCTCCAGGACCACAAGGAAGGGACGGGTAACAGCACGCTTAGAGTTTGCTAATCAAAACTCGTTTTATAAACGCTAAGGGGTGGGATAATGGGTAGTAAAAGGATATGATGACTTGTGCGCTAATGCAACGTGTAGCCCCCTCTTATTGAGGAGTGATTACCGAGCATTACATGGATATGATCCTATAGGATAAACAACTTAGAACCTCTCTTATCCCTTTTACATATGTGTGCTTATATTGCTTATCTGTCTAAAAGCCTTTATTTCATCTACATATGTGTGCTTAGACTGCTTATTTGCTAATTGACTAATTCACAAAGTAAGTTTGGCCAGGACACATCGTTGTGTCTCTCAAGGGGTGCAAAACACCTTCCCCTCGAAGTAACTTTAAGCCCTTATCCAATCTCTGGTAATACAAACTGGTTTTATAAATGACTTGTAATAGGTACCCTAATGTACCTTAATTCGTTAGGTGGCGACTCTTCAATTTCTTATACCCCTTTCCCAAAAGGAAACGAGTTGTCCCGATAATGTCGAAAACCCTGACTATCCGCAAGGAGAGAAAAAGGGTAGGGCGACACCTGCGAAAAGTTGCTTTGTATCCGAAAGAGTCTTTAACATGCAAAGCATAGAGAAGTTAAATACTACGTTATGTGTTAGCGTAACGCGATTAAATACTACATTATGTATGTTGTCTTGTTGAACTGAAAAGTTGCCCGCTTGCGAAAAAGCTGTTTTATATCTGAAAGAATCTTTGATACGCGAAGCATAACGCGGTTAAATACTATGTTATGTGTTAGCATAGCGCGGTTAAATACTACGTTATGTGTGTGGTGTTTCCTATAAATAACGGGCGCATTCTAGTTATTTTTTGTGCTTGACAATAACCAATAGCAAAATGTTTCGTAAAAGCAGAGTTTATTTTGCTTTAACAAATGTTTGAACGCCTTTATGTACCAAGGTGCCAGTGCGGCAAAAAATGTATGATGGTGGACTGTTGGGATGATGGTGAAGTTGGACGCCGCTACTGGATGTGTGTGAACAAGTTTTATAGGGTTTCCAACGAACATCTTTGCAATTTTGAGGTATGGATTGATGAACCATGTAAGCAGGAACGCTACAAACAAACTTTGTAGTATATTCTTAATTTGAAGAAAAGATACGAACGTGATGAGGTTATGTATAAACGATAAATTGCGGCGTTGAAAGAGAAACTAAAAGAGGTGAAAGAAGAAAAAAAGTAAGTTGTTGGATCAATTTGAGTGGTTGAAGAAGAGAATAGTTGACTAAACAACCAATGTATGTGTTGTGTGTTGTATTTTATATTTATGCTTTCCATGTCATGTATTTTCATTATGTGTGTCGAATTTAAATTATGTTAAGTATTTGTGTTTGTGTTGCAGTATTAAAATAACGAAGAACCGGGGAAATATATACATAATGCGCATATAACGAAAACAATAAAAATAGCTATTATTTACATAAAATAAAATTTACATCAAATACAAAAAAAATCAATGTGTCCCACATCCTGTGTGTTTCAATGCAGTCGTTGGCCTGAGGCACATCCCATCCCGCACTATAACGCTATCAGGATCATCCTCATCACGCTGCCTATTTATAGCAGGATGCGCTGCATCATGATCATCAATGGTGCTGGCAGGATCGCTAGAAGGGGTCGTTGGTCCAGTAGAAACTTATAGAAGAATAAGTCAGCTCAGTATTGGAAAATATATATTAAGTCACCATAATTTAAATTGTCTTACCATGATCTCGTCGGGCTCCTGAATATAATCATCCGTCGCAGCCAGGTCAGCATCGCACAAAGCGGCCTCCGTAACGGGAGGGGATGAAGCCTTAACAAGAAAATTAATAAAGTTATGGAAAAGAAATGAGAAAAGAAAAAACAAAGTTAAATTTCATAGTAATAAAAACATACGTGTGCCTGTGAAAGCTCCCCAGCACCCCTCGATGATGAGCCATAACTCAACCGGCGCCCACTATCCACATCTCAGGTCGGTCGATCCTCAGCAGCGGTCGATGGGCCTGGGAAGTATGCATTCCAATCCTCTCCGGTAATGTCTGTGCCAGTGCTCAATAATGGACCTGACAGGGTCACCTGCGAAGTCCCTAGAGTGAGCTGCATCCCAAGGCTGTATGACGGCATGCTGCTGGGATACTCGTCCAGCCCATGGAGGTCACCCGGCAGATCAGCATCAACATCATCAACAGGGGCCTAAATGCCCCCTTGCTGAGGACCACCTCCTCGCCGTCTACCACGACCCTGTGGGGCAGCCCTGCCTCGTGGGGCACCCCTACCTCGTGGAACACCCATACCTCGCTAGTACTGCTCTGGCACCACATAAGCAGGGTCGTGTCCCAAGCGCTGATCCTCCCGGGCTCGCTGCAGTGTCCGGGCAGCCACCTCTGCAACCTGCCGGCCATAATCGTGCAAAGCGGCCGCTCCCTCACCGGCATGTTGTTGCATCTACAGTCCCATCTGGTAGACTATATGTAGGCCAATAACATGCACAACGTATAAAATATAAACTACATAACACTATGTTACCATTATATAATATAATTAATAATACCCGAAAACATACGAGGGCCTCGTGCCGCCCAACGTATGGAACGTACCGACCACCAGCTTGATGAATGGGATTCCCGACAAAAGGACGGGTAACGCGGCGGTACCAAGGTATATAGTCATGAATAGTATCTGTCTGCCTCAGTGAAGGGGGCGGAATCAGGTCAGATCGCCGGTCGCAAGTATCGACTACGCCTCTAGCCATGCCACATATGCGTCGTCCACCCTGGAACGATCATCCCGCTGATAATGTGTGGGCTACCATGTAGGCCCTCTCGGTACAAGTTGCGGACAGCCAAACTGGCGAAGTACCCGCTCTGCGGCATGATGCTTCACAATATAGAGGCACATCAGGGGGACGGAAGTTCTCCAAATCAGACGGCCGGTCGATCAATAATCGGGAAGGCCACCTATAAAGTCGTCATTGTATGGTATCCAGATGAACTATTAAATAACAACAAAAAACGTGAGTATGCGCAACACATGTGAAGCTATACCAAGTAAACTTAGGCACACATTTACCTGTGCGCCCTCCAGCATATCCAACACATCCCTGCAAAGGGGGAGATTACCGAGCCTCGTAATCTCGTACATATCCACGCCGAAGAACCCACCTCCTAGCTAGAGGGAGAAACAGAGGTGGTACATCCGAAGGTAATGGTGGTAGAGGTGGCTTCAACTGTAGGAACCGCTCCCAGGCCCAAACCTAACATACAAAGTTAATGTAAAATTTAAGATAAATTTTTACTAGATAGAATTGGAAGGAATGAATAGAGTATTCGAAAATGTTGTCACATGTAGAAGAGGAAAAAATCCACATACGTCATGCTGGGTGCCCATGCTCATCCGGCACAGATGCCTGTACAAATATGCGAGAACAGCATCACCCCAGCTGTACTGGGGTAAATCATCTAGCCGCTGAAGATGATGAAGAAATTTCAAACTGACTAGGTTCCCCGAAGTGTTCGGGAACAACCCCTCCCCCCCCCCCCCCCCCCCCCAAACATAAGAAGCAGCAGCAACCTCATATACCGGTGGATATGCATATCATTTGTCTCGTCGGTGATGTCGGGGTGCAATATCTCCAAATGTTGTTGAATAGCTTTCAAACTCATGTGGCTGGCCCCTGAGTGTGCAATCTCATCCTGTGGCCTGAAACAAGTGAGTTGTTGCAGCATGTCCAAATACTGCCCACGCATCGTCTCTCTCATGGCCTGAGGCAGTGCAACGGGCAGTCCATCAACATGCATCCCATATAAAACCTCCACGTCCTGCAGCGTGATGGTGGCCTCGCCAATGGGCAAGGGGAATGTGTGTGTCTCCGGTCGCCACCGCTCTATCAGGGTCGTGACCAAAGACCAGTCGAGTTGCAGCCGCCCGATCTCCAAAATCTTGTAGAAGCCCGTATCCCGCAGGCGCTGGACTACACGGGGATGGAGAAATCTGTCCTTCATAAAATCCCACATGTCGTCCACTCTCCTGGCTCAGAGAGTCTGGGCCAGTAACTCTCCCTCCCATACGTAGGTGGACCTATGATCGCCTTGTAACACTAATAGCTCATCGGAGAAAGGTCCGGGATGCATATGCGGCACGTCCATATCGTCTACTGTAAATTAAACAACATTAATTGTATGTTAGATCTGTAAATTAAATAATTAATTTTTAAAGTTATACAATATTTAATTGGACAAAGTATATATCTATGGGTTCCATGCTCGATATTTGAGGCCCAGTAGCACCAAGCTATCCTAAATTCTTGTATGTGTCAATTTTATTATTTTGATAATTTTGTATTTTTGTTTTGTAAATTAGATAACTATTTTTTATAATTATACAATATCTAATTGGTCAGAGTATTCACATATGGTTTCCAGGCTTGATATTTGAGGCACAGTAGTACCAAGCTATCATGAATTCTTGTATGTGTCAATTTTATTATTTTCATAATTTTGTATGTTTGTTTTGTAAATTAAATAATTTTTTTTATATTTATACAATTTTTAATTGGAGAGAGTATATATCTATGGGTTCCAGGCTCAATATTTGAGTCCCAGTAGCACCATGCTATCCTGAATTCTTATGTGTGCCAATTTTAATATTTTACATGTTATTTTCATAATTTTATATGTTTATTTTTTAAATTAAATAATTAATTTTGTAAATTAGACAGAGTTTGTGTTTGATCTATCAGTATAAGAGATACTTAAACAACAGTGATACTACGCTAAAAGGCTCTACATTTGACTATGCTAAAAGGGCACTATATTACTAGTCTTTAAGCAAATAAATAATCTAAACTAGATAAAAATAACAAATACATTTTAATCACAAAACATTCACGAAAATACATATAAAACAGTGAAAGAAATTTATTAACATTTTTATTAACAAATTATAATGATTTCTCAATTTTTACATATTTTTTTAGAACACTAATATCTTAGTCCGGATAAAAATAACATACTAGTTTAATCGCAAAAAAAAACATAAATAAACATGGAAACACATTAAAAATAACTAATATGCATTATTTATACGAGTTTCGACATAAACTAAATCGGAACACCTCGATTTATATTTTTCGGAAAGTTTATGAATTGAAAATTTGAGCCCGAAACAAGCAAACCACAACAATAGAAGGCTTGTCTAGGATGTGGCACCTACAATCTTGTCTTTTTGTGTAACAGGTGGGGTCCACTCAGATTTTATTGGAGAAAAAAAAGGGTGGGGGGACCACTATTGTTTTTAAGAAAATGGGGGAAGGGGGATGATGATAGGCTATAATTACGTATTTTAGTCGCTTATTACACTCTAATTTACTGCACTTTAATTGGGTTTGAGCTTTAATCGCTAGTGTTTTGTACTAATTGTGTGTTTTATGCCTTGTAGTGTGATTCCGAGCTATATAGAGATGTTATGGAATGAATTCGATTATGTGGAGCTTTGAAGTCTGAGTAAAAGCCCAAGAAATTAAGCCGGGATCGTGTTCGGGGGTCAAATTTGATAGTTAAGAATAAACGAAGACTCGAATAGGCATATTGCGCACTGTCTAGTCAAATAGACATAACTTCTTACTCCGAATTCCATTTGGGCTATATAATATATAGTTGGAAAGCTAACTCAAAGAGATACAACTTTCATGTTTTACATTTTCCAAATTTCTGAATGAAACAGGGTGAACAACGCGGTCGAAACCGCAACCGCGGACTTGGACGCGGGCTGAAGCAGAGTACTGGTAAATGACCACGCCTGCCTCGCGTTTGGCTGCGGCCGCGAGCATCCAGGCGTAAAAAAAAAGGGTCCCTTTCGCGTAAGATAAGGTATAATTGTTTGGGTTCGACCCTACTTGGTATATATACATGGAAAAAGGGTATTTGGAGAGATTGGACATACTTTTGACAGAGATTCGACCTAAGGAGGCAGAGACACAATATCAGCAAGGCGGAGAATTCTTCTACGAGTTTTTCCTTCCTCTTTCTATTTTCCATTGCTGGTTATGATTTTTAGTATTGTATTTTTACATACTATTATGAATAGCTAATTTTTTATCTAAGGTTTGATGGAACCTTTTGTAGGATAAATTCTTGTTATGTATTTATATAATTGAGCCGTTGAATTTCTCTACTTGTTCAACTACGTGTTTATTGTTATTGATTGAATGGCCATCGATTGACTGTGCCTATTTATTATGTGTTGCTTGATAAAGGATACATATTTAGGTGGTTGTTGAACAACGTCACTCCTAAAGTATGTGAGAAATCAATACAGCAGGTTTAAAGGTAGGTTTAGAAATAACAAAGTCTCGACATGGTCCTAATGAGCGGTTAGATAAAGCCAACTAGCATAGTTCGAGAGAATATATCTAGTAAATTGTTGTAGTTTCTAGAGAGAGAACTACGGCACCTAAAGTGCTCATGATCAGTATAGAATACATAGGCGAAATTATAGAAAATATAGCGGGAAGGATTCCGACAATTGGGAAAATCATAACTCTAGACCTCCTAAATTTAATCTCCAACCCTTAGCATCTTTAGTTGTTAATTTAATGCTTTAGTTTTTAGTTAATTAGTTAGAAATAAATATTATAATCTCAATAATTAGGAAATTATTTGGACTTACGTTTCTTAGCAATATTGAACAATTATAGCGAAACCTTAGTTCTCTGTGGGATTCGACTCTGGACTTATAGACTGGATTATATTTGCAGCGACCGCTTAGTCCTTTTTATAAGGCATAGTTGGGCGTAATCAAAGTTTGCCGTCGTTTCCGAGGAACTAACGGTGTAGCTGTAGGTGTACATATTGCTATTTCAAGTTTGAATTTTTTTTTTCAGTATTTGATTTTTATTTTCTTAATTTTAGTTGTATTTGTTAATTTGAAAAAAATATGGCATCATGGAATTATGAGAGTTTGGATGTTGGTAATTCTACGTATGACCCTCGTTATGCATATTGTGGAGGAAACCACTCAGGGAAAAATTATCAAAAAAATTCTGAGAGCGAGTTATGTGCACCAACTCAATCTTATGTGTGGAATGTGTGTGATATGTGTGGTGGTCAAGATTGTCACTTTCATGGTTGTGCTTATATTTCTTATGTTCCCCCAACACCTTACTTTGATGGTTCTTCTTTTTCTTGTGAAGTTAATAGGAACAAAGAACCCAGGAATGCGGACCTGAAGGAAATCAAGGATATGTTAAAGTGCCTTCTGGAACAAAACAATGAGAAACAATTGCAGATAGAAAGGCAAGAGGCAACTATTCGCAAGTTGGAGGCTCAATTCAAGTGGTTGGAGTTGTTAATGCTCAACAAGCCAATATTGGGGATAGTAGCCAAGAAGAGCGTGGATTTGAGGTTTTAGTTGAGGAGGTCATAGTATAACATCAACAACCTAGCCAACTACTATTTGAGGATGTCGATGTTGTAGAAGTGACACTAGAGTCAGCCAAGGACATTGAGAATATAAATTTTGTTGACTTTAGTATCATTGATGTGGAGGATGCTGAAAGTCCTGAAATTCATGTGTTTGGGCCCATTGGGCCTCACTCCAAACATTTTTCCACATTGTGCTTAGATGACGATATGAAAATAGAGTCATCCGATTCGATTGAGGAGTCAAGGGATGAGGAACAAGCTGGTTACATTCTGGAATTTTTCTTGCCAGAAAGACAGGACTACATACCTCATCTAAAAGCCAAGAAGTGTAAAATAGTACAATGGTGCCAATTAGATTTGTTCCACTACCCTTGGAGCATAACTGAAAGCTTGAAGTCAAATTGGGGGCTCAATTCATAAGTTCAAGGTGGATGCAAAAAGTGATTCACGTCGTGCCGCGACGTTAAATCAAGCGCTTGTTGGGAGGCAACCTAACTTTATTGCTTTATTTTATTTTATTTTCTTGTTTTTTTTCTTTTATTTCTAACTGTATTATTTTTGTAGTGTCAATTTTTTAGATTTTTTAGGAGCATGGAACGCAAAGTCATTGGAAGGATGCAACAACAAACCATTAGTTGGAACTAAGTGTGAGGTACCCATACGAAGGACTAGGCCTGGGAGAAATCTGAGTACCCCATGAGATGCTAGTGCTTCGGCCTTTGGCCTACCACGAAGTTTCTTTTATCCTCTTTTATGTATGGATGTGTATTGGGGACAATGCACAATTTTAAGTGTGGGGTGAGGAGATTGTCTGGGTGACTTTCTATGTTATTTAATCTATGTTAGTTAAATTGAATATTTTTTTTAAAATAGAAAAGAGTGGACCTTTCCCGACGATGGATCTATTAGACAATTTTCTTGAGGGATTTAAGTCTAAAAAAAATATTTTCTTTTGTTAGGTAGTGTAGCAATTCCCCCTAGGTTTTTTTTGTGCCACCGTTCTTTTTCAAGGGTTTTGTTTGAACCGGGTGTAGTTAGTTTTTTTAGGAATAGGAGCCATTGTGTTGTGTTTTGAGTTGAAGCAATATCTCTTGACTTTGTTATGCCTTGAGAATAGTGAGTACTTTGGTTGTGACGCTTAGACTCAGTTTTTGACTGTTGTATAAGTACCTTAACTTGTATGATTTTAAATTTACTTAATTGCTTTGACTAGAGTGTCTTGATGAATCCAATCCTGAGTGAGTTAAGTGCCATGTGTGTGTGACGTTTGTGTGTTATTATGTGCATTGCATTTGATGTCTAGAACTTGTCCCGTGTGTGTGCAAAGCGAAATAGTAGTTTTGTTCAGTCTTGGAAGTGATATAGGCGTTTCTTTGTTGAGCCAGCATGTATATTGTACCCGCCTAATTGTTATGTATCGTAGTTAATCCCTTTGAGCCTATAATATTGTTTCTTTGGCAACCACATTACAAGCCTTACCCATTTGTTTGAATAAACTATCTATTTGAACCTTTTAACCTCTCATGAGCACTTGAAGTGTTATGAAATGTGTAAAATTTAAAGTGTGGGGTGGTTGGTTTGGCTTTTGAGTGGAACTAATGAAATAAGGAGAAAGGTGCACTGTTTTGAAAAAGTAAGAGTCACTTGAATTTAGAAAAAAAATATAGTTGTATTGCTGTGAAAAAAATATTCATTGATAAGTGGTGACTCTTGATGTAATTGTCTTAAAGAAGTATGTGGTAATAACATTGATGTGAAGGTGGAGTTTGGTTTGACATAAATATGGGGTTTGAATGTTAAAGTATATGTATTAAAGTGCTTAGGGAGGTGTAGTCACTCTTATATCTAAATATATCCTACCCGTCCCGCAGCCTACATTACAACCAAATAAAGTCTTACTTGATCCTAGACTAAATGAGCTCGATAAGTAGAGTAGTACACTATGGGAAAGCCTATGGTGCATCTTTTGTGCCACATGAATGTTATTTATGAGAGTGAGTGAATTATTTCTATCTTAAGTTCCTATGTATTCTTAAATTTTATTGTGTGGAATTACTCTCTTTTGTTGTGTGAGGGCACTTGATTCATGACGGAAAGGTAATCCTTGACCTCTATGTTAGAATAAGTGGGTGAGTTGTGAATAATGCGTGGTACTTGTGAGTCAAATCTTGAGGTGAAGATGTTACGCTTTTGTGCTTAGTCTATTTTCAATATTCTTGGTGTGATGAGTTAGGAGAATTGCTTAAAAAGGTCGTGTCTATATAAAGTGTAGTTTGATTGCTCGAGGACGAGCAATGGTTAAAGTGTGGGGTGTTGATTATAGGCTATAATTACATATTTTAGTCTCTTATTACACTCTAATTTATTGTATTTTAAATGAGTTTGTGCTTTAATCGCTAGTGTTTTGCACTAATTGTGTGTTTTATGCCTTGTAGGAGTGATTCCGAGCTATATATAGATGTTATGAAATGAATTCAATGATTTAGAGCTTTGAAGTCTGAGTAAAAGCCCAAAAAATTAAGTCGGGATCGTGTTCGGGGGTCAAATTTGATAGTTAAGAACAAACGAAGACTCAAATAGGCATATTGTGCACTGTCTAGTCAAATAGACATACCTTTTTGCTCTGAATTCCATTTGGTCTATATAATATATGGTTGGAAATATAATTCGGAGAGATACAACTTTCATGTTTAACGTTTTTCCAAATTCCAAACAGAACAGGGTGAAAAATGCGGTCGAAACTGCGACCGTGGACCTGGACGCGGGCTGAAGTAGAGTACTGGTAAATGACTGCGCCCGCGCCGCGTTTGGCCGCGCCCGCGAGCGTTCAGGCGTAAAGAAAAGGTCCCTTTTCGCGTAGGAGAAGGTATAATTGTTTGGGCCCGACCCTACTTGGTATATATACATGGAAAAACTGTATTTTGGAGAGATTGGACATACTTTTGACAGAGATTGGACATACTTTGACAGAGATTCGACCTAAGGAGGCAGAGACACAATATGAGCAAGGCGGAGAATTCTTCTACGAGTTTTTCCTTCCTCTTTCTATTTACCATTGCTGGTTATGATTTTTAGTATTGTATTTTTACATACTATTATGAATAGCTAATGTGTTATCTAGGGTTTTGATGGAACCTTTTGTAGGATAAATTCTTGTTATGTTTTTATATAATTAAGATGTTGGATTTCTCTACTTGTTCAACTACGTGTTTATTGTTATTGATTGAATGGCCATCGATTGACTGTGCCTATTTATTACGTGTTGCTTGAGAAAGGATACATATTTAGGTGTTTGTTGAACAACATCACTCCTAACGTATGTGAGAAATCAATACAACAGGTTTAAAGGTAGGTTTAGAAATAACAAAGCCTTGACGTGGTCCTAAAATGAGCGGTTAGATAAAGTCAACTAGCGTAGTTTGAGAGAATATATCTAGTAAATTGTTGTAGTTTCTCGAGAGAGAACTACGTCACCTAAAGTGCTCATGATCAGTAGAGAATACATAGGCGAAATTATAGAAAACATAGGTGGAAGGATTCCGACAATTGGGGAAATCATAACTCTAGACCTCCTAAATTTAATCTCCAACGCTTAGCATCTTTAGTTGTTAATTTATTGCTTTAGTTTCTTAGTTAATTAGTTAGAAATAAATATTATAATCTCAATAATTAGGAAATTGTTTGGACTTGTGTTTCTTAGCAATATTGAACAATTATAGCGAAACCTTTTCTCTGTGGGATTCGACTCCGGATTTATAGACCAGATTATATTTGCAGCGACCGCTTAGTCCTTTTAATAAGGCATAGTTGGGCGTGATCATGGGACTGCTCGATCGTGGGTAAGAAGGGAAGGGGAGGGTTATTTAACTATGTATAGCGCGGTATATAACATCACTATACATATAGCGCTTTTATATACCGCGCTATGCGTAGCTGTCTTATTAGCGTAGGCATAACGCGGTTTATATGGGCGTTATATATGTATAACGCTCTTTTAAAGAGTCCTATACCTTAATGTTCAAAACGCCTGTTAAGGTATATCGCTCTTTAAAAGAACGTTATATAGATATGTAACTATTTTTAGGCGCATTTCAATTCTTTTTGTCAAAAGAAAGCACAAATAGGTTCCGGCCATTCTCCTACATCATCCTTCTCCATGATATTGATTTGTCGAGTTCGGAACTGAAATATTGTACTTTTGGACAAAAAGAACGTTAATAGGTGGGAAAAAAATAGAACCTATCTATATATAACGCCCAAAAACTAGGCGCTATACCTTAATGGTAACTTTTGCCGTTAAGGTATAGCGTCCAGTTTTTGGGCGCTATACGCTGAAAAAGCTGACACACCAGGTATAACGTCCAAATACTCGACGCTATGCCCATTTTTTAAACCCCCTTCGTCTTCCCCAAGACCATCTAGTCTCTCCTCCTCCCCATTTTTTTACCTTTCTTCTCCAAATCTGGTCCCCCCACCCCGCGACACAGTAAAAAAAAATTGTGGGCCACGTAGGTCCCACTTCGGAGTACAGCATCGTATTATTGTTGTTCACTCTTTCGGGCTCAAATTTTCAACCAATTTGCTTTTCGAAAATACTAAATCGAGGTATTTCGGTTTATTTTATGTTGAAACTTTTATAATAATGCATATAAGTTGATTTGAATGTGTTCTATTTCGTTTTGTGTTTTATTTGTGAAACTAGTATGTTACATTTATCCGGACTTAAATATTAGTGTTTTATAAAAAAATATAAAATTGTGAAATAAATTTGTCTGTTAATATCCGGGTTTATATATTTGTGTTTCCATGTCGTTTTGTGTTTTATTTGTGATTAAAATGTATTTGTTGTTTATACTTAGTTTAGATTATTTTTTAGCGTAGTAAAGTGTAGAGCCTTTTAGCGTAGTAAAATGTAGTATTTTAGCGTAGAATCCCTTTAGTTTAAGTATACTATACTGGTAGTTGAAAATGTAAACTTTGTACAATTAAGTTATTTAAAATTATGAATTTAAATTATAAAACAAACACACAAAAATATAAAAATATTAAATTTGACACACATAATTATTAATGGTAATTTAGTGCTACCGGGCCTCAAATATCGAGCCTGGAACATATATATATATATATATATATATATATATATATATATTGTACAATTAAATAATGAAAATTTAATAATTTAATTATAAAACAAACACACAAAATTATAAAAATATTGAATTTGACACACATAATTATTAATGATAATTTGGTGCCACTGGGTCTCAAATATTGAGCCTGGAACCCATATATATATATATATATATACTTTGTACAATTAAATAATGAAAAATTAATAATATAATTATAAAACAAACACACAAACTTATAAAAATATTGAATTTGACACACATAATTATTAATGATAGTTTGGTGCTACTGGGCCTCAAATATCGAGTCTGGAACCCATAGGTATAAATATTGTATAACTCTAAAATTGTGTAACTCAAAAAATTATTATTTAATTTACAGATTAAACATATAATTAATGTTGTTTTAATTTACAGTTGACGACATGGACGTGCCGCCTATACATCCCGGCCCTTACTCTCGTGAGCTATTAGTCCTACAGGGCGATCATAGATCCGCTTTTATATGGGACGGACATGTACTAACGCAGACTCTCCCTAGGAGAGTGGACGACATGTGAGATTTTTTGTGGGATAGAGATCTACATCCCCGTGTAGTCCAGTGCCTGGAGGACACGGGATTTTATAGGATTATTCAGATCGGTCGAATGCAGCTCGACTGGACTTTGATCACGGCGTTGATTGAGCGGTGGCGACCGGAGACGCACACTTTTCACCTGCCCATTGGCGAGGCCACAATCACGCTGTAGGACGTGGAGGTTTTATATGGCCTGCCCGCTAATGGCTTGCCCATTTCACTGCCTATGCGTATGAGATCTTTTTCGCGTGCGGATTATTTGGATATGCTGCACAGGCTCACGGGTTTCAGGCCACAGGACGGTACTGCATCGTCGGGGGCCAGCCGGATGAAATTGACCCCTATTAGAGAGTACTTGGAGGTAATCCACCCCACTATCACCGCCGAGACAGAGCAGGAGGATATTATCCGATATAAGAGGTTGTTGTTGCTTCTTCTATTTGGGGGCTCTTGATCCCGAACACTTTGGGGAACCTAGTCAGCCTGCGGTTTCTTTATCATATTGTCGTGCTAGATGACTTACCCTTATACAACTGGGGTGGTGCTGTTCTCGCATACTTATACAGGCAGATATGTCGGGCTTGCATGGGCACACACAGATACGTTTGTGGATTTCTACCGCTTCTACAGGTGACAACATATTCAAATAATATGTTCATTAGTTCCAATTCTACCTAGTTAGAATTAATCTTATACCTTACGTCAACTTTGTATGTTAGGTTTGGGCCTGGGAGCGGTTTCTGCAGTTTCAGCCACCTCTACCACAGTTACCTCCTAATGTACCACCTCTGTTTCTCCCTCTAGCCAGGAGGTGGGTTCTCCGCCGTGGACTTGTACGACAGTATGATGCTCATCATAATCTCCCCCTCTGCAGGGATGTGCTGGATTTTCTGGAGGGCGCCAAGGTAAATATGTACCTAAACTTACCTGGTGTAGATTAACTTAGTGTTGCGCATACTCACGTTTTGTGTTCGTATTTGATAGTTCATCTGGACGCCATACAACGACGATTTGATTGGTACCCTGCCAGATTATAGCTCGTTCGGCTGACCGATTTGGAGCACTTCTGCCCCGCTCGTATGCCTCGATATTTTGGATCATCATGCCTCCGAGCGGGTACTTCGTCAGTTTGGCCGTCCGCAGTATATACCGAGGCCGCCTATATGGGAGGCTATACATTATCAGAGGGATGATAGTTCCAGGGCGGACGACGCATTTATGACATGGCTTACGGCACATATGCATATTTGGGACCGGCGAGATGAGTTGATACCACCTACGCAGATGCAAGCGGTGCCTATTCAGGCTTATATGTCATGGTACCGCCTTGTTACCCGACTTTTTATCGGGAACCCCATTTATCCGGCTAACGGTCGGTATGTTCCATACGCTGGGAGACACGAGGCCCTGGTATGTTTTATGTTATTATTAATTATATAACTGTAATTTAGTGCCACATATGTAGTTTATATTTTTTACGTTGTGCAAGCTATTGGATTACATATCGTCTATCAGATGGAACTGGATATGCAGAGTCTTGTCGGCGATCCTGTGGCCATGCAGGATTATAGCCGTCGATTTGTAGAGGTGGCTGCCCGGACACTGCAGAGAGCCCAAGCGGATCAGCATTTGGCACACGAGCCTGATTATATGGACCCAGGGCAGTACGAGCGAGGTCGTGGTGTCGCACGAGGTGGTCGTGGCCGACGAGGTGGTGGTGCCCGATGAGGCGATGGTGTCGGACGACGTGGTGGTGGGCGGAGAGGAGGTGGTCCCCAGCAAGGGGGCGTTGAGGCTCCTGCTGATGATGTTGCTGTTGATCTGGTAGGTGGCATACATTAGATGGACATGCCGTCTTACAGCCTTGGAATGCATCTCACTCCAGTGACTTCGCAGGTGACCCCGCCAGGTCAATTATTGATCACGGGCACGAATATTCCTGGAGTGGATTGGGCTAGATACTTCCCAGGCCCGTTTACCGCTGATGATGATCGATCGGTCCGAGATTTGCATAGTGGACGCCGACTGAATTATGGCTCATCATCACATGCGCAGGTATGAGTTTATTAGTATTGAATTTGAATTTGTTTTAACTATAACTTATTTATTTTCTGTAACTTTATTAATTTTCTTTTTAAGGTTTCATGCGATGTTGACGTGGCTGCGACAGATGATTACATTCAGGAGCCAGACGAGATCATGGTAAGACAATTTAAATTGTTGTGAATTATTATATATTTTTCTATACTGAGTTTTCTATTCTTATGTAGGCTTGTACTGGACCGACGACCTCTTATATCGATCCTGACAGCACCACTGAGACCTGTCATCCTGCGCCGCATCCGGCTATAAGGAGGCGACTTGATGATGATGATCCCGATAGCGTACCCTGACGGTATGGGATGTGCCTTAGGCCAGCGGTTGCGTTGAGGCACACCGGATGCGGGACACATTGATTCGGCCTTCCTTCTTTTTTTTGTATTTGGTGAAAATAATATTTTTGTATACATTAACAACAATTTTTATATAATATGCGCATTACTTTTTTTATTTTTCCTTTCATTAGATAGTTTCATACTACAACACAAGCATTAAAACTTAGCTTCCAGTACAATTAAAATAAAGTTCAGTACAACAAACAAGGGAACATTACTACAACACAAACACAAACACAAACATATCAGGCCAACATAATAAAAATACATGACATGGGAAAAATACACTAAACACATACATGTCAATGTTTAGTCCCGGCCGCCCATTATTCTCTGCTCCAACCACTTAAATTATTCTTTCCAGTTTTTTTCTTCTTCTTCTACCTCTTTCAGTTTCGCCTTCACCTACGCAAGTTCCCGTTTAAGTTGTTTTCATGTTCCCATTATTTTAAACCCAGATTATTAAGATTCTGCAATGTTTCTTTGTAGTATTATTGATAACAGGGTTCATCAACCCATACCTCAAAATCGCAAATAGGTTTGTCAGGAACCTTATAAAACTTGTTCATACATTGTCAGTAGCGGCATCCAACTTCACCATTATCCCAACAACTATTCATCATGCATCTTTTTTCACACTTGCACCTTGGTGTATAAAGAGGTTGAGACATTTGTGTGTTAAAAAACATTGCTTTTAATGAAAGATTTGCTATTAGGAATGTTTGAGCGTACAAAATAACTAGAATGAGCCCGTTATTTATAGGCGAGACAACACACATACATAATATAGTATTTAATCGTGCTAAATATACACATAACGTACTATTTAATTGATGTATATTTTACGTGTTAAATATCATGATGTGTAAAAGACAGCTTTATGTCAGCTGGTCAGCTTTTTCAGTTCGAAAAGACAACACACATAATTAACGTAGTATTTAACCGCGAAATATACACATAACGTACTATTTAATCGCGCTATATTTTGCGTGTTAATATCATGATGTGTACAAGACAGCTTTATGTCAGCTGGTCAGCTTTTTCAGTTCGGCAAGACAACACACATAATTAACGTAGTATTTAACCGCACTAAATATACATATAATTTTATTAAATTATCATTTAAAAAGTAAAATGGAAAAGTCATAATCATAATTAACAAACATAATTTTATTTCATAAATCTTGCAACATAGACATAACAACTAATTATTACAACATAAACTCATGGATAGTTAGGCACATTAGAAGAACACCCACCACGAGCTTGATTAGTATTGCCACCCAAACCAGTTGAAGGACATTGTTGACGGTCGTGTCCTGTTTGACAGCATATACCACATTTGCGCGCATAAACGGTATCACTAACATCCATTTGGTTCAGTAAATGCGTTCTCTTCTGCACCTGTAATTTACGCAAATGGGACTTGTTACACAACATTTTAAATGGTTCCGACGGCCAATAATGCTCAGCACCCATTGGCTGCAACTGCCCACTATATGTGTTTATGTACTTGGAAACACTATATTGTTGATCAACATAGTTGGTCTCCCCAAAACCAATACTTTGAAAACACTTGATGGCGTGTGAGCAAGGCATGTGGTAGATGGACCATTTCCCACAGGAGCATAACCTTGCTGATTCATTTAGAGCATGTATATTATTACCCCGATTTTGATGGATAGCGATGCGAACTTCAAAAATATTTCTTTCGTTATCATACTTCAAAAATGAATGCCAATGTGCTCGCCGTCTGTATTTCTCAAATCTCTTCATCGGCACTGGCATAAATTCAACACCCCTTTCCATCAATTCTGTTGCAGCTGCAGACCGTTCAACAAACCTCTTCGCCATCTGCTTGAACGACATCCGCACCATGGCTGTGACAGGCAATCCTCTTGCCGACTTCAATAACCCGTTGAAATACTCTGACACGTTTGTAGTCAGAATTCCCCATCGTCTGCCACCATCTGCATGCAAAGTCCACTTTTCAGGGTGATGTCGCATTAACCAACAATAGGCTGCCTCATCTTCTCGCCTGATAGATTCCATATGCCTCCGGAATTTATGGTGTGGGTGATATGTTGCTGCCATCCACATCAAATCATGTAGATCCTTGTTGGGATATGCCTTCTGGAAATTGGCCTTAAAGTGCCTCACACAGTAACGGTGGTATGCATAAGGTTCTTGCCAAGCAGGCAAATTCTCCACAGAACTTAAGATACCACTGTGCCGATCAGATATTAGACAAATATCGGAACGCTGTTTGACAACGTGCTCTTTCAAGTGGTTCAAAAACAACGTCCACGTCTCTGTGCTTTCATTGGCACAAACAACAAAAGCTAGAGGAAATATCTGTCCATTAGCATTTACTGCCACGACTATCAATAGCTTGATATCGTACTTTCCATAGACATGAGTTCCGTCTATGGATATTACGGGCCGGCAATGCGAAAAACCATCAATTGCTGGTCTAAACGCCCAGAACACGTAATTAAATATATATTCTAGTTTTCCCAGACTCCGCTCAAGCTTCCATTCAACAACCGTCCCGGGGTTAAAGTGCTGCAGTGCGGCCATGTACTTTGGCAGAGATGCAAATGACTTATCCCAATTACCATAGACAATTTCAAACGCTCGTTTGCGCCCGAGAAATGCGTTTCTTTTCGTAATGGTATGGCCATATTCCTGGTGGACTGATGTAATGCACTCTTTGATTTTATACCTTATGGACGCTTCGAGGTGCGGAATAAGTACAAGAGAAATCAAGTCAATATCCAAGTTGAAGTGATTCCCGTTGAATGTGTCCATTTCGCATGTGTGGGTGGGAATGTATTTACCCACTTTCCACAGACCTGTCTTCTTCTTGGTCGCACGTAACATCCAATTACATGGCCAAAACCACCTGCGACAAATAGCCTTGTATACCAACGGACTTGACTCTTTAACCATCATCTCACGACACTCTTTTACGTTGTGCATTTTACAAGCCCTGCTTACGCGCGCTTTATCAGGAAAAAGCATGCCCTTTGCAAGCACCGTTGGTCTAGAATCATCCCACATTGTTGTCCGGATTTCATCAAAATCCCTTGTGAGAGCTTCCACATCCGGAATGCTTGGCAAGTTATCAATGTAAGGAATCTCCCTTGAATGAAACGGCACTTCGGACTCGTACACTCTTCGTGTAGGGGGTGGTGGAGCATATTCTCTCTTCAAATCAGGTCCTTCCTCCTCATCCTCCTAATCTCCATCCTCACGAGGAAAGGGTGTCTCATCTCCGGATTCATCGGTATTGTTGTCGTAATCACTGTTCTCTTCCTCACTTTGTGCATCTGCCAGATCCCGATTTAATACGTCGATCAATTGAGTGAGTACGGGTGATTCAACTTGCTCGTTTTCACTGCACAACCAACAAAAATATAAGCTACTAAAATTAATAAATACTTTCCATATAGCTATATCACTTCACTTACAAGTCGTAATGTGATGAAATTCCATGATGGACGTTTTCAATTAGGTGATGACTCCCGGATGGACCACTTGTAAAATTCATATCCGGCCGGTACCCCCTGTTAAATATATGAGCGTTAATACAAATTCAATACATAAAAAATGTACATAATTAACACAAATAAAAATTAAAGTTTACCACTCGTCTTGTGAATTATGGAAAGCATGAGAGAAATTATTTTCTCGCTGCTCATTCGACGGCGGTGATAAGTTTAAATCAAGGAAAACTCTTTCATCAGGAACCTGTCCGGCAAAAACTGCTCCACAATAACCACCCGATGACTGGGGGTTATCCCTACTACGCGCAACCTCGTTTTAGGGAACGTCTTCGACCTTGACGTACATCTCCAACATTGTGATTACAAGAAATTCCCGGCATTCATCCAGAGTACTAAGAAAATCCCTCAAAGTTTCATCATCGTCGATGTTAAACTCCGAGAAAAAAGCAACCCCTTACGGAGTGACGGAATACGGATATCTTCCGGTTACTTTAAGTATTACTGAACGTTTCCTCACACTCATTTTTTTGCATAACAACGATATCAATTTATCATACTCCATTGTAAGTGACAATTTAACATGACACTCTGGAGGTAAACTGTACCTTATAGAGTTATTCTCCATCACAACCTCACCCCCCAATATAATGAAACTCTTATTCTATGCTCTTCAGACATAATGAAAAAATGTTGGAGAATTTAACAACAAGAAATGTTTGAACGAGACTTAAAATATTTTTTGAATGCTTTTTCCTACAATCCTAACCTCTTTATATAAGAAATGGCTAGCCGGAGAAAAAAAAAATTGGATGTATAGCGCCCAAATTCTGTGCGCTATACTTGTTATGTCAGATATTATTGGTGGGCCCAAAAAAGCTGGTATAGCGCGCAGAAACAAAACGCTATATGTATAGTGTTTAAAAGTTCTGCGCTATACCTGGTATGTCAGCTTTTTCAGCGTATAGCGTCCAAAAACTGGACGCTATACCTTAACGGCAAAAGTTACCGTTAAGGTATAGCGTCCAGTTTTTAGGCGTTATATATAAATAGGTTCTCTCTTTTTTTTTCCCACCTATTAACGTTCTTTGTGTCCAAAAGTACAATATTTCAGTTCCGGCTTAAACTTCACCAAAATATCTAATTCCTTCTCCGTGATATTGATTGTACTTTTGATAAGCTTTATTAGAGTACAAGATTTGAGCAACAGATTTGTCCTTTTTGATGATATGTAATGATTGCTCTACTCAAGCTTTACAAAGAATTGGAAAGATCCGTTGGTTTCTCTCTTCTCAAAATATACAAAGAATAGAACATGTTTTTGTATTGCGGGAGCCAAAATAATCACTAAATATTTTATAGTTAAAGAAGTCAACATATAAGAGCTCTTAATTTTATTAAATGGGTTCAATATGTATTATATGTACATTTAATTTGATCTTAAATATAGTATAATTTGATCTTAAATATAGTATAATTTTCTGACAATAAAGATTTTACGCCCATAGCGTAGCCACTATGCGTACACATTGTGTTTCTATACTTTTTTAAAAGAAAAATAAAAGAAGGGAGAAAAAGAATAGCTTTTACTGTTGCCAGTGCCTAAAACTGTTCTTTGCTGCTTCTTTTATACCATTAGCATGAACAGAAAAAAGCTTAGATGAAATCGTGGAAGAATAGTTACGTTAAAGTTGAGCAGCGTAACTATTACTCTCTCCCGATTCACAATAAATGACCAGTTTCCTTTTATAAGTATCCAATTATGTAATCAAGAAAGACCCGTGAAACACAAACTGAAGGGTAATTTCGGAAGTCCAAGGCAAATCCACACAAACTATAAAAGGCTCAATTCGTCGAATAGAAGAGGAATCAGGTTTTTAGAGTTAGAACAAGAAAAGCAAGGGCAAGAGGCAAGGAGGCAATTTGAGCATCAATTCATATCTTCATCTTTTGTTCTTTTACCATTAACTATGAATTCCTTTGTAGTTTTCATTGTTGTTATGAGTAGCTAAATATTTTAATCTAAGGTTTTGGTGGAACCCATTGGGGATGAACTCGTTGGCATGTTAATATTCTTTTGAGTTGGTTATTAATCTCTATTTGTTCAAATACGTTTTGATTGTAGTTAGTTGAAAGGATCCTCAACTAGCTGTTCCTATTTATTATGTATCTGCTTGAGAGAGTGTATATTTAGGTAGTTGTTTGAACAACATCACTCCCGGAGTATAGGTGAGAGTCATAACCGAGGGTTTAGAGGTTGGATTAGAGATAACGATACCTCGGGTGCAATCTAAAGTGAACTTTAATGTGAATATATCTAGCGTAGCTTGAGAGAGTGCGTCTAGTAAATTATCATAATTGCTTGAGAGAGATTTATGATAACTGGAGAGTTTATGATTGATAGAGACAACTAAGTCAAAACTATAGGAAACATACAACTAGGGGGGATCCACAACGGGGAAAACCATTACCTTAGACCTTTATTCTAATTGTTTACAACTGCTTGTTAGTTACTCTTAGTTTTATAGACTCAGTTAGCTGTAGTAGTAATCACACCACCAATTGTTATTCATAAAGTTTGAGGAGGTTGACTAATAAGAATTTAGTACTTTAAAAGCTTCTCTTGATACGTTAATTCCCTGTGGGATTCGACTCTGGGCATAATACCCCGGATTATATTTGCAACGCCCGCTTAGTCTTTTATTAGACACAGTTGAGCGTGATCAAATTTTGGCGCCATTGCCGGGGACTTAACGGTATTATCAAGAACAGTTGAAGAAAAAAATACAAAAATTCTTAATTATAGTCAAGTTTCTTTGATTTCACTCATTTATTGAATTTCGTGTAGTTGTAGGTGTACATATTGCTAGGTTTCAAGTTTNTGAATTTCTAACGTTTGTTGAACCGGTGGTACAGGTGCATGCCTAGGAACTCTTCGAGAACTGGTGACGTTTTTGACGCTTTACCAGACCCCGAAAAAGTTTTCAGGGTCTTGAACAGAGCCAATCGGAGAAGCAAACGACAAACAAACATTGAACCAATAGAACCTGATATGGCAGAACTGAACAACAGAGTTAATATTGATGATGAGATTATTGGTAATGGTCTGGTCAACCCCGTAGCAAGAAATGTTGCGCCTCAGGCGCCCATTGCACCTGAGGCGCCACTATTTGACTGGGCGCAACCCACATCTGATAACTTGGCAACCGCGATTGTGGTCCCCCAGATTGAAGCAGAGTCTTTCCAGATCACGAATAATATGCTGCATTTGTTGCAAAATAAGGGGCTATTTTCGGGGTCATATGCCGAGGACCCTTAGCAACATTTGAAGAACTTCCTGTCCATATGAAAAACCCAACGGCAGCCGAATGTTACCCCGGAAGCACTAAGATTATTGTTGTGTCCGTTCTCGGTAATAGGTGTTGCTCAGACTTGGCTCAATTCCCTCCCTATCAACTCTATTACAACATGGGAGGAATTGGTCAAGCAATTTCTGGGAAAATTTCATCCGCCTAACAAAACAGCACATCAAATAGATGAGATAATAAGCTTCAGACAGAAGCCCATGGAAACACTACAAGAGACATGGGAGAGATTTAAAGGGATGCATGTTATCTGCCCGCATCATGGTATTCCTGAGCAGATGTTGGGACAGAGATTCTACATTGGTCTAGCAGATAGTGTGAAAGCCAATGTTGATGCATCAGCAGGTGGAGCTTACCTCAGCAAAACATGGAGAGAGTGTCAGATCTTACTCGACACAATGGCACAAAATTCTGGGTGGACTACTAGGGGTGCTCCAATTACCCCAATTGTTCACTCAGTGCCATTAGACCCGTCAAACAATATGGCTGAGAAAATGACTACATTAATGACACAGATGAGTATTCTCACAAAGAAGGTAGAGGAGTAAGGGATTAAGCAAAAAGTTCACATTGTAGATACTACTAATGGGGGATTATGCACATCTTGCATTAGTCAACCAATGGGTAATCACTGGAATGCAGACTGCAATCACGTTCCCTATTTAGAAAACATGAACTATGTGTCGAATTACGGAGGCCAGAGACAGGGAGGTCAGACTTGGGGTCAGCAGGTTAAACCGTATAGACCACCTCACCAGCAACACAATAATAGGAACATGGGTGCCATGAGAACTCAGGGTAACATGGCACCTTACCAACGATCTCAGGGATACAACAATCAAGCTCAGCAACAGGCATACAATCCCCCTCAGCAACAACATGAGGGGAGACAAGAAGATGGGTTCTCTAGGTTAGAAGCTATGATGCAACAAGTTATTGGGTCAACTGCCAAATCAGTGAAAGAGTAGATGCCCATGACTCAGCCATTAAAAATATTGAGGTACAGCTGGGGCAAATTTCAAATGCTGTGAATAATCGTCCTCATGGAACTTTACCTGCTGATACTCAGGTGAATCCAAGGGACCAGGGCCCGAAGCAGCTAATGTCAGTGAGTCTCCGCAATACCAGAGATTTGGACTTGGAACAGGAGATGGTACGTGAAAGCAGGCAGACAGATACACTTGTGCCAGTACCTATTGAAATTGATAAGTCTACTCCATTGACCAAAGTCCCAGTACAACCAGTTGAACGAGAATCCATGGGGCAGAATGAAGTTGAAAAAGAGTTAGAGGAAACCCCAGAGCCAGCAGCAGAAGTGATAGTTGAAAGGGAGAGAGGACAGATAACAGGAAAAAAAAGACCACCAGCACCATTCCCTCAAAGGATGGAGAAATACCAGAAGGATGAGCAGTATCAAAAGTTCTTGGACATGTTAAAGCAAATACAGATAAATATCCCATTGATAGATGCATTGAAAGAAATGCCTGGCTATGCTAAGATGATGAAGGACTTGATGTCCCGAAAATTTGATTTCCAAGACTTGGCTACTGTCACTCTTACTCAGACTTGTAGTGC
This sequence comes from Nicotiana undulata, assembly GCA_005239495.1. Taxonomy (NCBI): domain Eukaryota; kingdom Viridiplantae; phylum Streptophyta; class Magnoliopsida; order Solanales; family Solanaceae; genus Nicotiana; species Nicotiana undulata. The sequence continues at coordinate 48,052 of ML242879.1, forward strand.
GGTGGTGACGCGTCCTATTGCTGAAAAGTTGTCTGACCCAGGGAGTTTTACAATTCCTTGTACCATTGGCAACTTTGCTTTCGCCAAAGCTCTGTGTGACTTGGGGCCCAACATTAATCTGATGTCGCTGGCCATCTATAAAAGACTGGGTATTGGTAGAGCTAGGCCTACCTCCATGCTGCTGCAACTTGCTGATAGGACGGTGAAGAGATCGTCCGGCATTCTGGACGATGTGTTAGTGCAAGTGGGGAAGTTTGTGTTCCCTGCAGACTTTGTGATCTTAGACTGTCGGGTGGACGAGGAAATTCCTATAATCCTGGGAAGGCCATTCTTGGCCACAGGTAGAGCCCTCATTGATTGTGAGACTGAAGAGCTCAAGATGAGGCTTAATTATGAAGAAATCACGTTCAACGTGCAAAATTCTATCAGGCGACCGAGTGAGTTCGCCAACTGCTCTCTTATTGATATCGTGGACGTGAACTGGACGAGGATGATGCATCCTTGTTTGTTGAGGACACTTTGGCTGCATGTTTGATGAACTTAGATGATGTGAACGGTGAGGAACTAGCAGAGTGGGTATTAGAATTGGAAGGAAAAAGGGTATGGCTGAGGGCTCTCGAAATCGAACCACTACACTTGGAAAAGAGAGAGAGCCCGCCAACCAAGCCCTCAGTTGAAGAACCACCCAAGTTAGAGCTGAAACCATTGCCAGCTCATCTCGGGTATGCTTTTCTAGGCCCAAACTCTACATTACCTGTTATTATCTCATCTGGGTTGTTAGATATACAGGAACAACAGTTACTACAGGTACTGTCAGAATGTAAGACTGCCATTGGTTGGACCATGGCAGATATCAAGGGGATCAGCCCAGCTTATTGCATGCATAAGATTCTCCTGGAAGAGGGACATAGACCTTCCAGGGAACACCAAAGGCGATTAAACCCAAATATGAAGGAAGTGGTGAAGAAGGAAATTATAAAGTGGTTAGATGCGAGAATCATTTTCCCCATCTCTGACAGCTGCTGGGTTAGCCCAGTACAGTGTGTACCAAAGAAAGGTGGTATGACGGTGGTAAAGAATGATAAAAATGAGCTTATATCCACTAGAACCGTCACGGGTTGGAGAATATGCGTGGACTACAGAAAGTTGAACCTTGCCACCCGAAAAGACCACTTCCCACTTTCTTTCATTGATCAGATGCTCGACAGGCTAGCAGGGAGGTCTCACTTTTATTTCCTTGATGGGTACTCGGGGTAAAACCAGATATTTCCATTTCCCCGGAGGAAAGGGAAAAGACCTCCTTCACATGCCCTTATGGGGTGTTCTCTTTCAGGAGAATTCCATTTGGTCTCTGTAATGCACCCGCAACATTCCAACGGTGCATGATGGCTATTTTCACAAACATGGTGGAGGATATTATGGAAGTCTTCATGGACGATTTCTCAGTGGTGGGAAATTCGTTCGATGACTGCCTAACAAATTTAACATGTGTACTGAAGAGGTGCATCGAAACAAATTTAGTGCTGAATTGGGAGAAGTGGCATTTTATGGTACGGGAAGGAATCGTCTTGGGGCACTTAGTGTCGAGTAAAGGTATTGAGGTGGACAAATCCAAAGTCGACGTGATAGAAAAACTTACACCCCCACATCAGTCAAGGCTATACGTAGCTTCCCGGGGCACGCCGGATTCTACCGGCGATTCATTAAGGACTTTTCCAAAATTGCCAACCCCCTCTGTAAGTTGCTCAAAAAAGATAACCCATTTGTGTTTTTTGATGCTTGCAGGGTGGCTTTTAAGGAACTAAAGAAGCGGGTAGTCACAGCACCGATTATAGTTGCTTCCGATTGGGAGCAACCGTTCGAACTCATGTGTGATGCTAGTGACTACGTTGTGGGAGCCGTGTTGGGTCAGCGCAAAGATAAGGTAATGCACCCAATTTACTACGCAAGTAAGACATTGAGTGGAGATCAGCTGAATTACACGATAACTGAAAAATAAATGTTGGTTGTCGTGTTCGCCTTCGACAAGTTCAGGTCTTACTTGATCGGGTCGAAGGCGATCGTGTACACTGATCACGCAGCCATTTAGTACTTGGTTGATAAAAAAGAGTCTAAGTCGTGCCTAATTTGTTGGGTGCTGCTTCTGCAAGATTTTGACTTGGAGATTCGTGACCGTAAGGGCACGGAGAACCAAGTCGCTGATCATTTGTCACGCCTTGAAGGTGCTGAAAATGTGACTGAGTCTGAGGATATTCTTGAAACCTTTCCAGATGAGCAGTTGCTAGCCACAAGTGTGGAAGAGGTGCCATGGTATGCAGATATTTCCAATTACCTGGCCTGCGGCATTGACCCTTATGAGCTCTCCTCCGTGCAAAAGAAACGATTTTATCGTGACTGCCGAAACTACTATTGGGACGAACCGCATTTGTTTAGAATTTGTATGGATAACATGATCCGGAGATGCGTCCCCGAGATAGACCAATTTTCTATTTTGCAGTCCTGTCACACGTCACCATATGGGGGACACTTCGGAGGAGTTCGGACGGCAGCAAAGGTGTTAGAGGTCGGTTTCTACTAGCCAACAATTTTCAAGGATGCTCATCAATGGGTAAAGGGATGCAACGAACGGGAAACATATCCCGTCGACATGAGATGCCCATGAACCCAATTCAGGAAGTTGAGGTATTCGATGTTTGGGGAATAGACTTCATGGGTCCCTTCGTCAGCTCTTACGACAATAAGTATATACTTGTTGTTGTAGATTACATGTCCAAATGGGTAGAAGCTGCAGCATTCCCCACCAATGATTTGAGAGTGGTGGTGGGGTTTTTGAAGAAGAATATATTCACCCGGTTTGGGATTCCGAGAGCCATCATTAGTGGCGGGGGCACACACTTTTGCAATTGTGTATTCGAGAAGTTGCTAGCTAAATATGATGTGCGCCAATAGGTGGAAACCCCGTATCACCCCCAAACAAGCGGACAGGTAGAGGTCTCCAACCGTGAGATCAAGAGTGTGCTCACGAAAACTGTAAACGCCACAAGAACATATTGGGCGAAAAAGCTTGATGATGCACTCTGGGCCTATAGGACTGCATTTAAAACACCAATCGGTATGTCACCATACAAGTTAGTATTTAGGAAGGCTTGTCACCTGCCTGTGGAGCTAGAACATCGAGCTTGGTGGGCACTAAAGCAATTGAACATGGACCCTGATGTTGCTGGGGAAAATAGACTGACAGAGCTGCATGAGCTGGAGGAGTTCAGATATCACGCCTTTGAAAGCACGAGGCTCTACAAGGAGAGAATGAAGCGGCTACATGACAGGCACATTGTGGACAGAAAATTCAAACCATGAGACAAGGTATTATTGTACAATTCAAGGTTGAGACTGTTTCCTGGTAAGCTTAAGTCCCGATGGTCTGGGTCGTTCAATGTTACCGAAGTGTTCCCGTCTGGGGCTGTGGAGATAACCAGTGAAAATGGCACCAACACCTTCAAGGTTAATGGCCAATGACTCAAACTGTATGTGGGAATGGATGAAACAAAAGAAGTGTCTGTGGTGCGTCTCGATGAACCACAGAGGTTGAGCGATCCTTAATCGAGGGTTCCAAACCTTCCAAAAGTGATCTAGGGTTCAAAAGGGCCAATGAAACTGCTAGTGGACTGACTTTCTAGGCCTTCTCTCTTGCAAATGAACTAAAGGCTAGGCGCCTCAGGGAAATGTATAGTGCTGCGGGAGTCTGTTCACCTTGAAGTGGAACTATTGTGGCGGGGAATGTCACTAGTTGTGATGCTTGCTGCTCTGGTTCCCTTTCGCCCCTCTTACAACACAAGAAAGAAGGTGAGAGTAAGCACGACTTTCTTCTTCTCTTAACTATATCCTAGTTAAGAGAAGAAGAAAGTCTAGCCGGAATAAACTTTTTTACCTAAGCAATAAACTACATGAAAGCAAGCAGAGGAAGCGGAGAGGTACTTGAGAGAATGGAGGGCAGGGGCCCCTAATCGAACGCAAGGAAGAAGAGTGGGTTCCCCTAAGTAGTTGGAGGCGTCTTCTTTGAACTCAAAAACAATTTCACTTGAATTCTTCCTGTGAGTGATCCTATCTCGTCTTCGGCTTTCAGAGTTGTGAACTAACCTCTTCCTTTTACAGCCAGACAACTGGCAGATAAGCGCTTAATCTACGTCGTGCCGCGACATTAAATCAGGCGCTTCATAGGAGGCAACCCATTGATTGTTGTACGCGTCGTGCCGCGACATTAAATCAAGCGCTGGTTGGGAGGCAACCCAACGTTTATAGTTTTTTTAGGGGAGATACTAACATGTGCAGGTGTTGGAGAAAAGGGGCGAGCAAGAGCTCTCATGAAGAAAGAAAAATGACATGAAGGCACTGGGAACGCCTGGACTAGGGCGCCCGCGCTAAGCCCGCGCTAGTGAGGTTTCTCACTGCCCGTCTCGCTTCAGACTAGCGCGCCCGTGCTACGACAGCGCTAAGGCCGCGCTAGCATGCTCGCCATCAGGTATGTAATTTTTTTTTAAATTGTTAATTTTTGTTTACTTATTTTAACTTCCATAAACCCATTAATATTTTTAACCCACCGCCCCACATTCCCCCCCCCCTCCTTCTCTCACTACAACACCATTAAACCCTCCACATTTTCTTCTTCTTCCCTTTCTCACTTTCCCCTCCCCATCCACACTTAGCAGGTTGCACCCTCGCCACTAACCCCACTCTCACGACATCCCTCATCACCCATTGCTATCATTCCCTCACCCTCTCTACTGGTATGTATTATCTTCATCCCTTTTTAATTTTATTTTAATTTCTTTTTCTGTAGTTCTTTGTTTTTCTTGGTTTATATAGTAGATAGTAGGCTTATTTTTTGTGTAGAAATACTTGGTAATGGCTGTGTAGGGGCTGCTGGGTGATTTTATCGGGTGATATGGTTATGGGGTTCACGTGGTGGTGATTCTTGTGAGTTAGTAAAAAAAAATTGGGCGTACAATTGGCCAGTGCCCACCACGCGTTTGTTAAAATGCCTCTTGGGAGGATGTGTTGTGACCGCTTTTGTGGCTCTTCTGCTCCGAAACGGACTGTTCCAAATGTTCCTTAAAATTCTTTCTCCCATTGGACCATTTGTATCTATATGCATCAGGATCCCGATTCATGGATCTCTCGGTTCAAGAAATCAAAATAAGAGGCTTGAACCATTTCTTCTTACTCTTTTTCAAATTCGATAAATATTGGTTGATCGTATATTTCATTATAGTTCTATGATTCAGAGTATCCTTTCCTGACCATAGTAAACTCCTTCTCGTTGTACCAGAATAGAGGTTTGATTTAAACGACCAGGTACATCATCACATTTGACACCTAAGGAAGGTACAACCCAACTATGAGGTACATCAGTAGATATTACAATAAAACGTATATAACTTTTTGCTGGTACAACCACTCTATTGTCGACTTCTAATAAACGTGATTGACCCAATTCTGGATCATCTTCTGGAATCGTATAACTGTCAAAAGTGAGTGACTGTTCGTCGAAACTGCGGTAAAAGGATGTCCGTCTGTTGATGGCTAGCTCGTACACGCAAATATTGGACCTAGGTTTGTTGATGGATCTGGTCTTGTCGAACAGGTCCGGATTCGAGGTTCGAACACAAAAGCCCACTAGCCGAGCTGAACTGGTTAGTGATGGAAGCAATTCCCACGAACTGAGAACAAAAGGATGTACTTGCCCCCTTCCCCAGCCATTACCGCTCATCCACCGCTTTTTATGTTGAAATCATGTCTTTGTCTTTCCAGGCTGTCTTTTGCGTGCTATTCCTTACGCCCTGAGAAATAACCTCCACTTGGATTCATTTCAAGTCTCGAGTTCGGGATGTTGACAACGTCAAAACAAAAAGAGAAGTTTTTAGTGAATCATCATTTTCTCACGATTGGGTGGGTGTGAAGTGTACTGAGGTTAAGGTACAATACCGAGCTCGAGATGCTAGAAGGTGCACATCAGTTACGTAGAGTAGTAATTGGCATATCCATTCTCTCTCCACAATGTCAAGCTCCTGGTTCACACCTAGATCTGGCCGGAGAATAGCAAAAGAAAGATCGCATCTTATCTTAGGGGGTAATCAAGCCGGTACTTGTGGATTCAGGGGCGACATCAAGTCGGAAGAGTGTCACAAAAAGATAAAGATCTGCACTTCCCTTTTATAACATAGGAGGGAGGGGGCCTCGTTCCTAAAAAGGAAGTCTGAGTAGCCATGGCTGGGTCACCCGATTGTATTGAGCTGACATTGGAATATTTGCAGGTATCATGCCTCCTCGTAAGCGTCAAGCAACATGAACCTCCTCCAACCGCCCAATGCAAGGCAACACCGGGGGGCGACCTCGTAAATCAGGATTGACCTGTCAGGGAGTCCCCTGTTCCTTACTCTATTTTAATTGGCCATGAGGACATGTCCTCAGTTTAAGTGTAGGGTGGGAGATGTATTCCCTGTTTTGTGTATGTTGTATATGATGAATGGTTTGTTTTTAGTCTAACTTTGTAGAATTGTAGTTTTGTCAGATTTTCCTGCTTTGTAGTTTGCTTTGTAGGTATAGTTAATCCAGTTGCCTTGGCCCGACGACGGATCCTGTTGGCAGGGTTCTTGAGGGTCTAAGTCGATTGTTAAAAAAAAAGATTTTAATATGTAGTGGACTCTTCCCAACGACATACCTCTTAGGCAGTTTTCTTGAGGAAAATTAGTCCAAAGAAAATACCAAAAAGATTTTTTTTTTATTTTCGTTTGTAGGTAGTGTAGTAACTTCCCCTTGGTTTTTCTTTGTACCGCGGTTCTTTTCCAAGGGTTTTGTTTGAACCAGGTGTAGTTAGTTTTTTTAGGAAGAGGATCCATTGTGTTGTGTTTTTAATTGAAGCAATATCTCTTGACTTTGTTATGCCTTTAAGAATAGTGAGTACTTTGGTTGTGACGCTTAGGCTCAGTTTTTGACTCTTGTATAAGTACCTTAAATTGTATGATTTTAAATTTGCTTAACTGCTTTTACTAGAGTGTCTTGATGAATCCAATCCAGAGTGAGTTATGTGCCATGTGTGTGTGAGGTTTGTGTGTTATTCTGTGCATTGCATTTAATGTCTAGAACTTGCCCCGTGTGTTTGCAAAGCGAAATAGTAGTTTTGTTCAGTCTTGGAAGTGATATAGGCATTTCTTTGTTGAGCCAGCTATGTATATTTTACCCGCCTAATTGTTATGTATCATAGTTAACCTCTTTGAGCATGTAATCATGTTTCTTTGGCAACCACATTACAAGCCTTACCCATTTGTTTGAATTAACTATCTATTTGAACCTTTTGACCTCTCATGAGCACTTGAATTGTTATGAACTGTGTAAAAATTAAAGTGTGGGATGGTTGGTTTGGCTTTTGAGTGGAACTAATGAAATAAGGAGAAAGGTGCACTGTTTTGAAAAAGTAAGAGTCACTTGGAAATAAATAGAAAGAAAAGGAAACAAATAGTTGTATTGCTGTGAAAAAAAATATTCCTTGACAAGTGATGACTCTTGATGTAATTGTGCTTAACGAAGTATGGGGTAACAACATTGATGTGAAGGAGGCGTTTGGTTTGACATAAGTATGGGGTTGAATGTTAAAGTATATGTATTAAAGTGCTTAGGGAGGTGTAGTCACTGTTATTTCTAAATATATCCTACCCGTCCCGCAGCCTACATTACAACCAACTAAGTCCTGCTTGATCTAGACTGAATGAGCTCGATTAGTAGAGTAGTACACTACGGGCAAGCCTATGGTGCATTTTGTGTGGCACATGAATGTTATTTCTGAGAGTGAGTGAATTCTTTCTATCTTGAGTTCCTATGTGTTCTTTAAATTTTATTGTGTGGAACTACTCTTTGTCGTTGTGTGAGGGCACTTGATTCATGAAGGAAAGGTAACGTCAGTGACCTCTATGTTAGAGTAAGTGGGTGAGCTGTGAATAATGCGTGGTACTTATGAGTCGAATCTTGAGGTGAAGATGTTACGCTTTTGTGCTTAGTCTATTTTAAATATTCTTGGTGTGATGAATTAGGAGAATTGCTTAAAAAGGCCGTGTCTATGTAAGATGTAGCGGATTGCTCGAGGACTAGCAATGATTTAAGTGTGGGGTATTGATAATAAGCTAAAATTGTATAGTTTGGCTTATGTTTATAATCTAACTTAATGATGCTTTACTACCTTAAGTGTGTTAAATAATGATAAAATTGGCCCTAATGGTGATTTTTGTGTTTCATAGGAGTACAAGACCGTAACGACAACTTATGATGGTGATCCGGGCAAAAATTGAAGTAGAATAGACCATGGGGTACCTTGTGGGTGATTTAAAGGCTGAAGACTCGATGAGGCAGTGAAGAACCCCATGAGCGCGGGCTCTAGCGCGGCATTAGCACGCCCGCGCTAGTCCAGCTATCCGGAGGCACTATGTAACTCAACTAGCGCGGGAATTGCGCGCCCGCGCTAGTCCAGACTCGTGAAACACAAACTGAAGGGTAGTTTCGGAAGTCCAAGGCCAATCCACACAAACTATAAAAGGCTCAATTCGTCGAAGAGAAGAGGAATCAGGTTTTTAGAGTTAGAACAAGAAAAGCAAGGGCAAGAGGCAAGGAGGCAATTTGGGCATCAATTCATATCTTCCTCTTTTGTTCTTTTACCATTGACTATGAATTCCTTTGTAGTTTTCATTGTTGTTATGAGTAGCTAAATATTTTAATCTAAGATTTTGGTGGAACCCGTTGGGGATGAACTCGTTGGCATGTTAATATACTTTTGAGTTGGTTATTAATCTCTATTTGTTCAAATACGTTTTGATTGTAGTTAGTTGAAAGGATCCTCAACTAGCTGTTCCTATTTATTATGTATCTGCTTGAGAGAGTGTATATTTAGGTAGTTGTTTGAACAACATCACTCCCGGAGTATAGGCGAGAGTCATAACCGAGGGTTTAGAGGTTG
>ML242879.1:57127-100663 GCA_005239495.1 Nicotiana undulata
TGCTTGAGAGAGATTTATGATAACTGGAGAGTTCATGATTGATAGAGACAACTAAGTCAAAACTATAGGAAACATACAACTGGGGGGAATCCACAATGGGGAAAACCATTACCTTAGACCTTTATTCTAATTGTTTACAACTGCTTGTTAGTTACTCTTAGTTTTATAGACTCAGTTAGCTGTAGTAGTAATCACACCACCAATTGTTATTCATAAAGTTTGAGGAGGTTGACTAATAAGAATTTAGTACTTTAAAAGCTTCTCTTGATACGTTAATTCCCTGTGGGATTCGACTCTGGGCATAATACCCCGGATTATATTTGCAACGCCCGCTTAGTCTTTTATTAGACACAGTTGAGTGTGATCACTTATATTGCATGCAATTACGAAGGGTGGTTGCGATACAAACGATATCACCTACCTTATCGTACACTCTAGTCCTGTATGGCGTACAATGGTCTTTTTTTTAATAATTATTTTGTACGATGATGGTGTCCAAATCAACTTGCGCACATCTTTATTATTTTATTAAAAAATGCTACCTTTTACTGATACAGATAACTCTGCCGATCAAATGCTAGGCAAACAGAAATAAATTACATACTATTTGTCTCTGCAATCTTATATGTGACTAATTAAAGAACAAAATAGTTATGGAATATAAGTTACAACTAGAATTAGTTAAATTATGAGGGGACACAATTGATACTATACATAAAATCCGTGCCTCTCCACTAAAAACATAAAATGTGATGAAGCAACCGTAATAAACCACAACTATATATACTTCTCTTTCTTCTCCTCTCTCATCCCGTTATCTACTAATGAACCCCATTTGTCCATCAATAGCTTCTCCAAAACCCTAAAAATTTTATCTTAACAAATCCATCATTCTCCGTTTGTATACAAACCTTAGGGTTTATTTGCTTTGCCCTTTTTTCTATCATCCTTTAGAAGAAGAAGAAGAAGGAAATCCCAATTTAAATTAGGAAAATCGGGTTTATTTTAAAAGAGTAGTTAGAAATGATGGGGGGTAATTCGAATGTATTTGCGGCGCTTGATAGTTTAAGGAAGAAGAAGAAGTCTTCTGATAAAGAATCTAAGAGTAGTAAAGGTTCGTCATCGAAGAAGGAACAGGAATCGGAAGTTTTGTGGGCTCCAGCGCCGTTGACTGTGAAATCTTGGGCTGATGTTGATGACGAGGATGATGATGATTACTATGCTACTACTGCTCCTCTTCAGTCTTTTTTAGGTTCGAATGAGTCTGAAAAGAAGCCTGAACCTGTTGAGGTAATTTCCCTTTTACGCCTGCTTTTTTTCTTATGGGTGTTGTGTTATTTGGGTTCGGAAATGTTGAGTTTTATGTCATGGATATGAGTGATAGATTTTATTTTTACCTTTTTGATAATAGTATGCTATTTATTTAGAAGTTCGATGAAACATGATTATATCTGGGAAGTCGTTGAAGAAATCAATGAAACAAGCAAAGATAGTGTTGTGTCTTCTATAATTAAGTAATTATGAACTAGGGTTGGTTCACTTATCAAAACAGTATTAATACTCTACTATGCTTCAATCCTGAACAAGTTGGCAAGTTGGGGTCTGCTCCATTGGCGGAGCCAGGATTTTATATAAGGGGATTCAGAAATGTTACTTGGTATTTGAAACCTAAAGCAATTTTGAACCCCCTTTGCCCCTTTACTAGAATTTTTCCTAATATCTAGGAGGATTAATATTTTAGCAAAGTGGATTCAATTGAACCCCCTTTCTCCAAGCTAGCTCCCCCCATGGTTTGCTCTATTCAGATCCAGTCAATTTCAATAGGAAATAATTTTTCTCGTGGTTCTCTAAAATAGAAGTTTTCACATTTATATCTACACAAACATGCTATTTTCCGACCAAGCTATGATTGCAAAAGCCAGACTTAGTATAAGTGAAACAATAACAACTAGGTCTTAATTCGAAGTTCCAACTAGTTGATACGCATACATGGATGATTGTTTTGATTGTATTCTGTTATTAGTTGAGTCCATATTTATTTATTGTTGGTCTTTTCAGACTACTTCCTTATGTGATTTTAGGTCCTAAGAAGTTTGTCTCTTTCTGAAATTGAAATATTTGGAGGTTGTGGCTGCAAAAATAACTAGGATTTTCCGTTCTTTTGGAGCACAGGAGTTTTACAAGTTGATAGTTTGTTCCCTGCATGTAATACACTCCTTAAGTGTGTTCATTTCGTCTAATGATTTAATGTTCTGTTGGTTTCCTACTTATATCTATGTTTTATGTGTTGATTTGTTCTCCGAATTTTGGGGATAAATCCCTTCCTCTTTCATGAGGGATAGAAAGAGAATGGAGAAGGGAAAGGAAGTAATAAGCACACAAGTTATTGCAATATTTGGTAGCCATAAAAATTGAACGCATCTCTGAGTCAGTATCGCACATATACTGATCGTTCAGTTGAGAAGGTTGAATTGCAGGAAACAGAAAGCGAAGAGGACCTTCTTGATGATGATGAAGATGAAGATGTGGAGGAGGACCATGACCACGAACCTGCGGTTCCAGAACATGCTGAGACAGTGGACCAAAAGATAGAAGCTCCTTCAGCTCCTAAAGAAGCTGAAAGACAGCTATCAAAGAAAGAGAGAAGGAAAAAAGAGCTTGCTGAATTGGAGGCACTTTTAGCTGATTTTGGGGTTGCCCAAAAGGAGAAAGGTCCAGACGAGTTACCTGGTAATTCTTTTGCCTCTATTCTGATGACGACAGCAGTCTATCCGTTCCTAGTAAATTAATAATTGAAGTTGGGTGATGAAATTGATCTCGCCTCCTTAAGACTGATCCGTTCCCTTACATTTTATCGACTCTGTAAACATGTCTACTCTTTGTTCTTTTGGTTAGCTCTTGTTGGTCATCTTGTGGTAAAATTACTAGTTTGATTCTATGGGTATCTGAAGGGGGATTTTCATAAGCGTTTCTGTATAATTACAGATATTGCCAATGATAAGAAAGAGTCTCAGCAAGGTGAGGATGCGGAAAAGAAAAATGGGGTGGTTACAGAGTCTAAAAATGCAAAGAAGAAGAAAAAGAAGGATAAAGCATCCAAGGAGGTGAAGGAATCAGAGGATCAGCCCAACAGCTCAGATGCCACTATTGGTCCAGAGGAAACTGGAGGAGGAGCTGAACAAGTAGAAGATGCATCAACAGTAGATGTGAAGGAGAAGCTGAAAAGGGTAGCTTCAGCAAAGAAAAAGAAATCCAGTAAAGAGACAGATGGTGCTGCTAGAGCTGCCGCGATAGAGGCTGCTGCAAGGAGTGCCAAGCTTGCTGCAGCAAAGAAGAAAGAGAAGAACCATTACAACCAGCAGCCCATGCGATAAATTCTACCCCAGCGTGGAATGATTAGCGCCAATGGTCCGAGTTCCAAACAGTTTGGTACACTATATTGTTTTTGGCTGATGCAGAATAAGATAAGGGCTCTAGTTTTGGTCTTTAGGGCACATCAAATTATGGATTAGTTTTTGGAGCTTAGGCTAGAAAGTAAAAGAAATGAGGAAAAAGTAAAAGAAGTGTTTGGCTGGACAGTTGTGCTGTGTGATAATTCGTATTTGGATCTAGAAAGTAAGCTTACGTGTAAAAGTGTCTGTTGAATTAAGGTTTTGATGGAATGAATTCGGATAGAGAACTATTGCTTTTTTAAAATTGAATGGAGCATGATCTTCGCCTGTTAATTCGTTTATTTTTCGTTTGGCCGATTCTGTGATTCCATAATACATCCTGTCTTAGAGAACAAGGGAAGGATGGGAACGCATATCTGTGATGATATTGTTTTTCAGAAAGTCATAAAAAGACTTGGTGAACATGTTGTTTGATATCCCTATTGGCGGAAGATGGCAGGAGTCCGCCGAATTAGCTGCAGAAAACCATTCTGAAAACTTAAACTAACAGGGAACAGGAGTAGATGAGAATCACAATGTGAGAGAGGGGCTATGACATCTCTGTTTTGGGCATTTGGCATCTATTTCTATTCTAAGTTATGCAAAAAATTGAGATTGCATTGCCAAGGGCTATTGTTGGTTCAGATTGAAGGATTGCATCTGAATAGCTTAAGCTGAGAACAAAGTAGCTGCATGCTCCTCTTGAATAGTTTTGCTTTGCCTCTGCAACCCATTTTGTTTGAATAATTGTTTCACTGAGAATTTTATCCAATGCACGAGTGGAAATCAGAATCACATGAAAGCTTTGTTTGAGAACATGTTCGCATAATTTCTACTGTAAACACCGGATGTGAGTAATTTTTTTTCTTCAAAAGCACAAGCATAAATCATTTCCTTGAGCTCGTGCTTATGCCTCCCAAAACCGCAAGAAAAAGCCAGCTAATCTTTCTTGAAAAAAACTACTTTGTCGAACTGCCTAGTCTGCAAATCACCTCGTCTCTTTATGTAAGTGAGGAAAATTGATGCTTCTGAATGTAAGCTTTACTGTGCCTACTTCATGTTAATGGTGGTATTTGTTCTATTCACAGTTATCGCTCATCTAAAGCTCCGCGACAATACATAAAACCAATCAGGTAATTAGAAAGAGCCCGTAATGTGTTGGAGTTCCATCATAATTGCTGGAAGTTTATATGCAAGAGCTCCATAATCCAGCATATTATGCTGGAACTTTCTGTGTGATGGAGTTCCAACATAATATGCCGGAAGTTCATATGCAAGAGCTCCATAATCCAGCATATTATGCTGGAACATTCTGTGTGATGGAGTTCCAACATAATATGTCGGAAGTTATATGCAAGAGCTCCATAATCCTGCATATTATGCTGGAACTTTCTGTGTGATGGAATTCCAACATAATATGCCGGAAGTTATATGCAAGAGCTCCATAATCCTGCATATTATACTGAAACTTTTCGTGTTTCAATAGAACAATGGCTATTTTTCCATAACTTCGTAAGCGCTAACTATTACCGATCAGAGAAATGGCCAGCTCGTAATATTTACTCTTCTTAAGTCATTTCTTTAATGCGTATCCAAGTGACATTCATTGTACAAGTATATGATCAAGTGCCTTTTGCATGCGATCATTGTTTCTTGCATTCATCAATGAAGTGGCCTTCATGCACGAAAGTAGCTACCTAATTTCCTTACAATAATGATTAATGATTGCTAATCAATAGCCTTGCAGTAATGATGGCTAATGTTAACCTTATCGTAACGATTGTTAACCAGATTTCTGCAGTAGTGTTGGCATTAACATTATAAAAGGTCCTCTTTCCTGCCTTCGAAGAGTGAATATTAACTCTCCATCAACTTTATGATTTAATAATGTGCATCCATCAGCCGAACTTTAAAGTACCACCCTTGTCATTGGTTAACTGGGAAGACTCGTGAGAAAAGCTACAGTATGTTGATTTCCATGCTTGTTATTAGTTGAAATTTCAAAACAACTACTGCCTTTCTGTATGGAGCTGGCTAACCAGAAACTCTTAATGTGTTTTATAAGAAGAAGAATCACATTAATGTGCACCAAACCATTGCTAAGGCAGTTGAATATCATCATGCAGCTGTCACACGCAAAACAGCCACCAACATAAATTGAACACTGGGGCTGCATGTACGAATACAGGAAAAGGGGCTATTGGGTTGGAGGGGGGGGGGGGGGGGGGGGGGAATTTTCCAAAGGAATTTTTATATTTCTATGCCATATAGAAAACTTTATTACCCTCAATGCTTAAGGTTTGATACAATTACATTTATTATACTTAATTACCAATTATATACAATTAGTGGTTTTTAAGGGTATTAATTACACTCCTAATTTAATGGTACCTTATATTCCTTCTAATCCCAATCCCCCCACGTTTCTCTCTCCAATTCCCACACCTTCACACACGTTTCCCTCCACACTCACGATTTCTGTATCAAAATCCCATTATTTCTTATGCCAAAACTAGAGAAATATTTGTAACCCCTACCATTAACGTCCATTATCAAGCTTCTTCTTCTACACCCAGTCAAAATTGAAGCTTATTCTTCAAAGTTCATACACCCATTTACCTTCAGCTTCAAATTTTCTAAATGAAGAAGAACAAACCTTCAAAGAACAACCCTAAAAAGGCAAGAGAAGCAGATATTACATCGTTTGATTTGGGTGTATTATCACCACATTCACAGAAAAAGAATGGAAAAGCTGCTCATGCAAGTGAAGATAAGAGGCATAGTCTTTCTCCGCGTCAAATTAGGGCTGAAGCTAGAACTAAACAATATTGTTGAATGTTAATTGGGATTTTTGACATAATTGCGTTTTTTGCAGAAGATTTGTAGAAGTTTTAGTCGTTTTTGATTTGTGAAAACAGAAAACAAAGCATTTACAATCAGAATACAAATAATCTACAATTTATCTACAAAATATCTACAAACTAGGTACATTGAATTTTAATATCCCAATTCCCATTCAATTGTTGCATAATTGGGATTTTCGACATAATTGCGTTTTTGCAGAAGATTTGTAGAAGTTTTAGTCGTCTTTGATTTGTGAAAACAGAAAACAAAGCATCTACAATCAGAATACACATAATCTACAATTTATCTACAAAATATCTACAAACTGGGTACATTGAATTTTAATATCCCAATTCCCATTCAATTGTAGCATAATTTGGATTTTCGACATAATTACGTTTTTTGCAGAAGATTTGTAGAAGTTTTAGTCGTTTTTGATTTGTGAAAACAGAAAACAAAATATCTACAATCAAAATACAAATAATCTACAATTTATCTACAAAATATCTACAAACTGGGTACATTGAATTTTAATATCCCAATTCCCATTCAATTGTAGCATAATTGGGATTTTCTACATAATTGGGTTTTTTGCAGAAGATTTGTAGAAGTTTTAGTCGTTTTTTATTTGTGAAATCAGAAAAGAGATGAAAATTAATACAGCGTGATTTGCGTTTGAAAATATCTGAGAGAATTTTTGATTTTCCAATATTAGTGCGCCTAAATAAAGAAGCCTACATCTACAATGATAAATTCCTTATTTAATAAATATCTGAAAGAATCTTTAATTCCTCAATATTAGCGCGCCTAAATAAGGAAGCCTACAACTACAATGATTCCTTATTTAGTGAATTGTCTATATTTTATAGAAATACTATTAGTATGGCGGGTAATATGCAAACTATGAACATATTTGATAATATAGTTTCCTATATGGTATAGGAACGAAAATTTCCCTTTCCCAAATACTAATAGTCTAAGGGCAGAATTCAATGCCATATGAATGGGCCTTAAAGTAGCCCTTGGACAAGATTTAAGACCTCTTGTGATAGACACTGATTCTGAAATGGCGCTAAAATTGCTAAATCATGGTAATTTGACTCATAGTCCCATAATCTCTGAATGCAGGTATCTCTAAAGAGCAACTAGGGAACCTAGTAATAGGCTACAACTACAGGGAGCAGAGCCAAGTAGATAATATACTTGCAAAGGAAGGAGCTAGGAAGGAAAATTTTGATATGATTCAGTTTTTTGTAGTTCCTCATGTGTTTACAAACGACACAATGCGGGCAAACATCTTAGAAATTGTATTTGAAAGGAAAACTTAAGTATGTAACATTAACACAAAGACATTGATGATAGCCCTCAAGGGAGTCCATCCCTCCCCTATAATGATGTAATTTTTGAATTTTTATTGTATACTGTCGAAATCGGGCATACCCGATTTCATGGGCAGAAGAGTTGTACTGAAGGGCGGTCTCGTAATAGACCAGGCTCGAGCTCGAAGATAGAACATCAAGCCTGGAGATGTAAGTATTCATTGAGATCGAGTCCAGAAACATTGGAGACCAAGCATGACAGACTTCGAGTAAGGCATAATAACAGAATGACGAGATATCACCGATCGAAGATCACGGCGGAAATCCCGGAACAGATCAAGTCAAAGCGGTTATTGATGCCAATCGCGGGAGTTACTTCTGTTATTAGAGTTGTACCTTATTTAGGATTCCTTTATTATATAAAGAGGGATCTCATTCATTTGTAGGATCATTATTATTCACTGATAAGATAATAAGAATACACACATTCGCTGCTTTCTTTATTTTACTTATTGTTCATCAGAGTTGTTACATCCTTTACTGTTCTTATAATCCAACCTTAAGGCTGTCTTGAATCGAGGTCGAGGCATTGTTCGCAGACCAATTTGATTTACTTTATTGTCCAATTTATCTATTTAATTCTTTGTTTATCCATTGGTATTGAATTAACTCACATATCCTTAAAATCATAATATAAGTTTAATTGTTACTCAATTTTTAGGGTAAACAGTTTGGCACCCACCGTGGGGATAAGGATAATAGTGATTGTTTAGTACTGATTTTGGTAAAACAGACTATTTTACGCTTGTTCTTGTCAAGTATTTTTTCTTTCAAATTAAAACATGTCAAACTCACAAAATGCATCCACACACGGTGACATTGGCCTCGGATTCCACGGGGAAAATGAAAATGTGATTGCTCCAGGAGTCAAGGTGCCACAGGATAATCTCGGGGGAGAACCAGTTGCCAACCCAGTCGATGTCAATTCACACGTTGCTCTAAATGCGGACCTAGGCGCAGATCCCGATGGGAGTGTACGCATAGAAGGCTGATCTGGTGGCCAAGGAACGCAAGGAAGAGGAGACGAAGGATTTAGTCCCCAAATGATATTCGAGATGCTTCAGGCTGATCAAACCGCTATTGCTCAGTTGCAAAATCAACATAGAACTCCAAATAGGGTCGAGCCAAAAATTACTCGTCGTACCGAGCCAGTACCGAAAAGGTCGAATGGTAACGAATCGGGGATTGATCCTACGATAATGAAAATGCTCGAGGATCTCACCAAAAGAACTGAATCAGGGGAGAAGAAAATCGAAGCCAACGATAAAAAAGTGGAGACATAAAACTCCTGAGTTGATCAGATAACGGGGGCACCACCAATCTCGAAAGGATGGATTCGAAGAAGTTTGTACAAAAGTCGTTTCCTCCAAGTGCGGCTCTGAAACCCATTCCAAAGAAGTTTCGTATGCCAGACATACCCAAATATAATGGGACCACGGATCCCCAACAATCATGTTACTTCCTATACATGCGCCATAAAGGGTAACGATTTAGAAGATGATGAAATCGAATATGTGTTGTTGAAATAGTTCGGAGAGACCCTATCGAAGGGAGCAATGATTTGGTATCACAACCTACCACCAAATTCCATCGACTCATTCACCATGTTAGCAGATTCTTTTATAAAGGCGCACGCCGAGGCCATAAAGGTCGCTACAAGGAAATTGGACCTTTTCAAGGTAAGACAAAGGGATAATGAAATGTTGAGGGAGTTCGTGTCCCGATTTCAAATGGAACTCATAGAGTTACCACTGGTTATAGATGATTGGGTCGTTCAAGATTTTACCCAAGGGTTGAATGAACGGAGTTCGATAGCATCGCGTCAGTTGAAACAAAATTTGATCGAATATCGGACTGTAATTTGGGCAGATATGCACAATCGATATCAATCGAAGAACAGGGTCGAGGATGACCAACTAGAAGCCCCTTACGGTTCAGTACATCCAAACAAGTCGACAGTTAAAATCGGAGGGACGCCGATAGGGATCCAAGGTCGAAGAGAGACCGATACCAAATGTACACCGCAGATCGAAGGAACAATGGCCCGGGACGCAATTCCGCTCGGAATGACCGGTATGCCGATGAGCAAAAGTGGTTTGAAAAAAGTGGTTTATGAGCAACAGTGGTTTTGACAAGTATGTCGATCCAACAGAGGCACCTCGGTTGTCAGAATACAACTTTAGCGTCGATGCATCAGGCATTGTATCGGCATCGGAAGGATCAAGGACACTAGATGGCCCAGACCCATACAGACCGATCATTCCCAGAGAAACCCAAATTTTATGTGCAAGTATCATGGCACGCATGGTCACCAGACCGAGGATTGTAGGCAATTAAGGGAGGAAGTAGCCCGTATATTCAACGAGGGTCACTTTCGAGAGTTCCTCAGCAATTGAGCCAAAAATCATTTAAGAGAAAGGGACGCCAACAGGAAAAGTGAATAGGAGGAACCCCAGCATGCCATTCATATGATCGTCGGCGGAGTCGACATTCCACTAGGACCCATATTCAAATGCACTAAGGTATCAATCACTAGGGAAAAACGAACCCGAGATTATGTACCAGAAGGAACTTTATCATTGAACGACAAATAAGCAGAAGGAATTTCTCAGCCCCACAACGACGCCCTGGTAATTTCTATCTTATTAAATGAAGTTCAAGTTAAGAATGTTTTGGTGGATCTAGGTAGCTCAACAAATATTATCCGATCGAGGTTCGTGGAGCAGCTCGGCCTACAGGATCAAATCGTGCCTGCAACTCGGGTCTTAAATGACTTCAATATGGCTAGTGAAACAACTAAAGGGGAGATTATCCTACCAGTGAACGTGGCTGGAACCATTCGAGATACCAAGTAATCGATGGCGACATGAGGTACAATGCCCTGCTCGAAAGGCCTTGGATACACATCATGAGGGTAGTCCCCTTGCTCTCCACCAAATGATGAAATTCCCAACGTCAGACGGTGTAAAAATAGTATACGGGGAACAACATGCTTCAAAGGAAATGTTTGCGGTTGATGAGGTAACATCTATATCGACGTTTTGAACCTCGGAAAAGTCGAGCATCAAAGGTAAACAGGAAGCCAAATAGCAAGCACCGCCACCAACCTCGACCAAATCAGGGAAACAAGAGATAGAAGAAGAAGAAGAGGATTTTCTGACCCCTTGAACTTTTGTTGTTCCCCAAGATTCCGATGCCACCAAATCAACGGTCAAATAGTTTGAACAGGTTATACTTATCGAGTACCTACCGGCGAAAGGTATACCTGGGAACGGGATTAACCCCCGAACTCAGGAAAAAGCTTATTCAATTTCTTATTGATAACATAGATTGTTTTGCTTGGTCTAATTTAAACATGATAGGGATCCCACCGGAAATAGCAACGCATCGACTGAGCTTGGACCCTAAGTTCAAACCGGTGAAGCAAAAGAGGAGACCCCAGTCCGAGGTAAAGCACACATTCATAAAGGACGAGGTAACTAAACTTCTCAAAATAGGGTCCATTCGGGAGGTAAAATATCTGGAATGGTTAGCCAATGCAGGCGTAGTCCCTAAAAAAGGGAACAAACTTAGAATGTGTGTAGATTATAAGGATTTAAACAAGGCTTGCCCCACAGAATCTTTTCCACTGCCTAACATCGATCGCATGATCGACGACACGACCATCCACGAGATCCTTACTTTTCTCGATGCCTATTCCGGGTACAATCAAATTCAGATGAACCCGGAAGACCAAGAAAAGACTTCATTTATCACCAAGTACAGAACATATTGTTATAATGTAATGCCCTTCGGACTAATAAATGCAGGAGCTACTTACCAACGCATAGTAAATAAAATGTTCGAAGAACAAATAGGTAAGTCAATGGAACTATATATTGATGACATGCTAGTTAAGTCCCTGCGTGCAGAGGACCATTTGGTTCATTTGCAGGAAACATTCGAGATTTTAAGGAAACATAACATGAAGCTTAATCCCTAGAAATGTGTTTTCGGGGTCGGTTCGGGCAAGTTCCTCGACTTCATGGTGTCGAATCGGGGGATCGAGATCAACCCTGATAAAATCAAGGCCATCGAAGACATCACCGTCGTGGACAGTGTCAAAGTCGTGCAGAGGATGACTGGATGGATATCTGCCTTACATCGATTTATCTCGCGGTCATGGGATCGAAGCCATAAATTTTTCTCTCTACTCAAAAAGAAGAATGATTTCGCCTGGACCCCTGAATGCCAACAAACATTGAAGGAATTGAATCGATACCTGTCGAGCCCACCACTGCTTCACACTCCAAAGGCAGATGAGAAACTTTACTTGTACTTGGGAGTATCGAAAATCGCGGTAAGTGGTGTACTAGTTCGAGAAGAGCAAAGTACACAATTTCCTATTTATGTGGAGGGGTTCGGGCTAGGCATCATTTTGAAGCCGCCCGCGGGTAGCACTATTAGGCAATCTATCAAAACCTCTAAGTTGACTAACAATGAGGCCGAGTACGAGGCCATGATTGCAGGTCTCGAGCTAGCTAAAATCTTGGGAGCATAAATCATTGAAGCCAAGTGTGACACTTTACTGGTGGTGAACCAAGTAAACAAAACCTTCGAAGTTCAAGAGGATAGAACACAAAGATATTTGGACAAGTTGCAGGTAACTTTGCACCGTTTCGAGGAATGGACTTTACAGCATGTACCTCGAGAACAAAACAGTGAGGCCGATGCGCTTGCAAATTTGGGATCATCGGTCAAGGAGGATGAGATTAGCTCGGGGATTGTCGTTCAACTCTCGAGATCCGTGATCGAGGAAGGTCATGCCGAGATAAACTCTACAAGTTTAACCTGGATTGGAGGATTAAATATATTGAGTACTTGAAAAACGGAAAGCTCCCATCAGACCCTAAAGAGTCGTGGGCCCCACGAACCAAAGATGCTCGATTCACATTGGGTGAAGATGGAACATTGTATAGGAGAACATTCGACGGATCATTAACAGTGTGTTTGAGACCAGGGGACACCGATTATGTTCTATGAGAGGTCCATGAAGGCACTTGTTGGAACCACTCTGGCGCCGAATCACTGATTCACGAAGTCATTAGAGCAGGATACTACTAGGATAGCATAGAACAAGATGCTAAGGAGTTTGTTCGAAAATGTGATAAATATCAAAGGTTTGCACCGATGACCCACCACCTCGGAGAACAACTTCATTTGGTCCTATCCCCATGACCATTCATGAAATGAGGGATGGATATCGTTGGCCCCCTACCAGCGGCCCCAGGTAAAGCTAAGTTCATTTATTTATGACTAACTATTTCTCTAAATGGATTGAAGCACATACTTTCGAGAAATTCCTCGAAGACCACAAAATAAAAAGGATATTATCAATGTCGTATCACCTTAGTGGGAACAGATAAGTCGAATTGACGAACAAGACTATCATTCAAAACCTAAAGAAAAGGTTGAACGACGCTAAGGGGAAATGGAGAGAAATTCTACCCGAAGTCCTATGGGCATATCGAACAACATCGAAGTCCAGTACGGGGGAAACCCCGTTCTCCTTAGTATATGGATCCAAAGCTTTGATTCCAGTCGAAGTTGGGGAACCCAGCGCCAGGTTTCAACATACAACAGAAGAGTCAAATCACGAGGCTATGAATACTAGCCTCGAATTATTGGATGAAAAACAAGACGCCACACTCGTTCGAATGGCTGCACAAAAGCAATGAGTCGAAAGATAATACAATAGAAGAAACAACCTTCGTCACTTCAAAGTCGGGGACTTAGTCCTTAAGAATATCACAATCAATACTCGAGACCCTAATAAAGGGAAGCTCGGCCCAAATTGGGAAGGACCCTATCAAGTCATCGACATCGTCAGAAAGGGGTCTTATAAGCTCGACACAATGGACGGCGAACAACTGCCAAATAATTGGAACATATCACTTCTCAAGCGATATTACTGCTAAGGTATGACTTTATCCTTTTTTTCACTTATATATTCGATACTAACTCACTGCAGGTGTTCGATCAAAGACATCGAGACCTCATGTTTTAAAGCATGTGTTGCACTCTTTTTCCCTTAGATCGGTTTTATCCCAAATGGGTTTTTCCGACAAGGTTTTTAGCGAGGCAACAATTATGTGATACCTGAGGACGATTCAACAATATCCAAGTCTTCCTTACAATCAACCTCGAATACTGCGGGGCATCACCCTCAGATGTTGTATTTTCAAGGAAATTACTTCGTGTCAAAGGGTCTCGATAGGAAAACTTTGTAATGGGCCAAACGGTCGAATGAACCGTGTACGTATAGATTAGTCGAGCCCGATGGCAGAACATGTACGCATATATAAAATATTCAAAGAATCATTCTTTCTATATCAAACATCTTGTGTCTCAAAAAACAACTTCTACTATACGAGCTCCATACTTATGATTTTGTGAGAAATGGCTCAAGGGCCAAGTGCAAATATACCTCGTACTCTCGGGGACTACCATCGACAATCGACATATTCGAGTTATCTAAGCTCAAACTCATAAGACCTCAAAGAGGCACCCCTCGATCGACATATTCGAGTTATCTAAACTCAAACTAATAAAACCTCAAAGAGTCACCCCTCGATATATAGGCCAAGGCCATCATTCTCGGGGACTAACACTTCGAACAAGTTCTAAGTGTTATTGGGAAATAAGCCCATGACGCATACCCAAAGGCTACGGCCAAATTAATGCGGCTCGGAGATGTCTGAATCCCGCAATAAAAATAGGCCTTCAATTTTTTTGAAAAAAACGGCTATAAAAGGCTACCTTCGGCAAATAATCAAAAGGGATTTGATAAAATCAACCCTTGAAAAACCTTAAGAGGTATCAAATTATCTTAACACAAACGTGCTAAGGCATAAAAAGCAAAAGGGTTTCAATCAACATTGAACCCTCAAAGAACCCAATGAGTAAAAAAGACATGCTAAGGCATAAAGAAATTTTTACTAAGTATTTTAAGACGAAAGAGGGAAGTAATATCCATCTTTTAGAGGCCATATCGTCCCAATATTAAGAGCCTAAGGGCTAATACACTTAGAGTTCAAGATCTTGTTCTCGCTCAATTCGAACCTAAGGGTTCCACTGTTTCAAGCTCAAATAAAACTATTGTTCGAGGATTCATGATTACTCGATACAAACCTTAAGAGGTATGTTAATGTGAGTTAGAACCTTACTCGAACTCGGCTATAAAAATAGTGCAATTATGGCTTCAATCAAGCCATCAAAAATCAAAATCCCGAACATACTACTGAGTTCTAGGACTCACCCTCGCTTAACTAAAAAAACCTAAGGGTTTGTTCTACTCTAAGATTTGAGCTAGTGCTCATTGGATTATAGAGGCTGCAACAACAAAATTTTCACAAGGCAAAGGCAAATCAGATTTAATCACGAATCAGAATCAAGGACAAAACAAATATTTCATATATACAAATTATTTACAAATACCACACAGGGTCTTACACAAAAAAAAAGGATAAAAGATCCTAAGTGCCTAGTCCGCCTCGGGAGCCGCATCTTTGGGAGCTTAATCTTCATCTCCTTCGCTCTCGAATCCACTCTCGGGGTCTTCATTATCGGAAAGCAAAGTTACGGCCTCGTCCTCCAGCACCTTCGTATTTTCAATGTCAGCCGTGAGGTTGAAGCCTCGAGCATGTACTTCCTCAAGAGTCTCTCTCCAAGACTGACGCTTAGCATGCTGGCAACACAGTACAATTTAACCTTAGTAGCATCGGAAATTTCCTTTGCCCGAGTGTTAGCAACCTAGCATCGACTCAGTAGGAGGCCACGATCACTTCTGCCTTGGATGTGGCCCTTGAAAGCTCAGTGGCCAGCTGAGTCTCGAGCTTTTCAACCTTCTTGGCTCGGGCCAAGCTCTCCTCCTTCACACTTTGGAGTTGACGCTCAACCGAGGACAGTTGGGCCCGAACCGTATCTTTCTACGAGGCGAGACAGTCCATGTGCTTCTTCCACCCCAAAGTCTCTGCCTCTTTCATATTAGCTTCCTCGCGAAGCTGCTCGACCAATTCGGCCTTCTAATGAACCTGCAGGATCAAAGTGTTAGTCTCCAATATCAAGTTAATGCATAACAAGCTCCCAAAAATTTACATTACCCGTTCGATGAGCTCAGTCTGATCTTGATAAGTTCTTGCCAGTTTGACTCTAAGGCTCCTGACCTTCTCTTCTTTTTGCACATAGAGGAGTTTGAAGGTGTCTCTATCCCTCGTGAGATTTTTGAGATCAGCCTCACATCAGGTCAGCTCAGCTCGGTATTGGAAGACGCTTCTCGATGGAGTGCCATAGCCTATGCAAAAAAGGAAGGAAATCAGACTTAGAGAAATAAGAACAAATGCAAACATGATGACGTGGGCTAACACTTACTTGGTTCAGAAGCCGCTGAGACTCAACAAAAATGAGTGACGCATCCAGGTCAGGAACATCATCGACCCCCGCGAAGCAACCGCGGAATATATCATCCCCTTCGTGGGCCATCCCCACCTTGGGTGTCCCCATGGACCGGGCATACGAAAACTGCCCTTCAAAGAACGTGGGGCCACGCGGTGATTCAATCAATGTTAATTGCCCCAAGTGAGTCACTTGGGGCATTCTCTTCTCTTTGAAGGGCCTCAGAACTAGACCCTTCGGGCACACCCGCCGGTTGTTCATCACGACGGGAGGAATCATCAACGCTCAATGACTCGGGGACTCTACTCAAACCTATGAACCTCCTCGATCGTCACCGGCTCAGCAACCTTTGAAGCTTCGATGCTTCCCCTCTTTCGAACCACCAGTAGGCAGTCGGCATCTTCTGCTTCCTCGTCTTCCTCTCGTAGTTGTTGAACTACATCGGCAGACAAAACAACGGGATCGATCTTTGACTTTCGAGCATTGCTCTTCCTAGGCTTCGGAGTATCAGGAGGCGAGACCCTTTTCCTCTTCTTTTCCTTAGTCGGATTTGGGACCTCCTCTTTCCCTAGTAGAGATGGCCTCATGACGGCATTGTCTACCAGACCTGTATGGGAGGAAATCAAGTTAAAATGGAGTATTTCACAGCAAACATCAAAACACAAGAAGAGGAACTTACCATGATTTTTGACCTCCCATCGGCCTTTAGCCAAATCGCGCCACGAGCGCTCATCATATGAAGAAGTTGAGCCAGTTGTCGAACCTAACCTACAAGGTTCGGGACTGCACCAGGAAACCAGGGGGAAGCTGCACCATAAATAAGAATATAGATGAGAAGGGGTAAAGGAAGCAAAACAAGTGATCGAACGTTATCGGTGAGGTTCCACTTACGCTTCATGTTCCATTTTTTGGGGAATGGTATCTTCTCGACGGGGATTAAGTAAGAGGTCATGTCATCCATCCTCGGTCCTTGTCCTCGTTTATACTCGAGAATAACACATTTATGGCCCGGCACTGAAGCCTTATCAATCCGCCTCGATAAAGACGGGGGTTGTATAGCATGATAAGATGATCGAGGGTGAAAGGCATCCCCTCGATCTTGCTCGTGAAGAATCTGAGCAAAATAACAATACATCAAAAGGATTGGTAGATCTGGCCTAGGGTTACCCGATATTGGCAGCATAAGTCGATTATGACGGGATAGATGGGACCCAGCGTGAAAGGGTAAGTATACACATTTAAGAACCCTTTCACATGAGTGGTAATGTTCTCCTCGGGGGTAGGAATCACCACTTTTTTATTCTCCCAGCGACAGTCTTTTTTCACATTCTCGAGATCGGCTTCGGATATCGAAAAAATATATCTAGACATGGGCTCGCATCGACCAGGAACCGAAGAGAGTTTTTCTACTTTGAAGTCGGAAGTAAGTTCACATGGCCCGGGAATGCATTCTTCAATGCGTGGATCCACCGATGTTTTGTCATCGGCCGACCACAATGAAGAGGCCTTTACTATTGAGGAACGGTCTTTGATGTTTTTGCCATAGCCATATGAGGTTTAAGAAAGAAGAAGACGGAATTTGTGTTTTAATAAGAGGTTGGCAAACAGAAACTGGCAAAGTTGATGAACTCGAAGAGAATAGAAGAGCTTTTGGAGATTAGAAGAAGTTTGAAAGTAAAGTTTGAGAAGATTATGAAGGTGGTTTATTTATAATAGCCACTTTGACGGTTTGAAAGCACTGGTGGACGACCATCAATTGGCGTTAATTAATGACCTTGGGAACTGTGCAGAGCGAATCTTCAATCACTTTGTCGCTTACGTCACAATGTTGATATCATAATCGATCGAGGTACTAAATCGAAGAATCAAATTCGTTTCTTCTCGTTAAACTCCAAAAAAATGAGGGGACTATTTATATACGGTCGAAATCGGGCAAACCCGATTTCATGGGCAGGGGAGTTGTACCGAAGGGTGGTCTCATAATAGACCAGGCTCGAGCTCGAAGATAGAACATCAAGCCTGGAGATCGAAGTGTTCATTAAGATCGAGGCCAGAAACAATCGAGACCAAGCATGACAGACTTCGAGTAAAACGTAATAATGGAATGGCGAGATATCAGTAACCGGTCGAAGATCACGATGGATATCCTGGAACAGATCAAGTCAAAGCGGTTATTTGATCAAAGCAGTTATTAATGCCAATCGCGGGATTTACATCCGTTATTAGATTTGTACCTTATTTAGGATTCCTCTATTATATAATGAGAAATCCCATTCATTTGTAGGATCATTATTATTCACTGATAATAATACACACATCTGTTGCTCTCTTTATTTTACTTATTCTTCGTCAGAGTTGTTACATCCTTTATTGTTCTTATTATCCAACCTCGAGGCTATCTTGAATCGAGGTCGAGGCATTGTTCGCAGACCGGTTTGATTTACTTTATTATCCAATTTATCTATTTAATTCTTCGTTTATCCATTGGTATTGAATTAAATCACATGTCCTTAAAAGAACAATATAAGTTTAATTGTTACTCAATTTTAGGGTAAACTTATTTATATATATATATATATAAGTATCCAGTTAACCAAAAAGAAAAAAAAAGTAAAGGACGGGCAAGAGAGAGAAGATGCTCTAATAAATTCAAGTAAAAAAAGTTATTTTTGCTCGAAGATTTCAAGCAAACTTTTATGGTACAATTTTCTTGTTTAAGTGTTTTTTAAGTAGATTGTGAATTTACTAACTTTTGTAATTTTTAATTATGTGGCCCAAAAAAGAACCTATGCAACGGTTACACTAAATTACGGAGCAAGAATAACATATTGTGTGTATCATGTTACGTTCAAGGGAAATTGTTGTATAGAAAGATAATTTCCCCAAATCTACTTTAAATCACTAGGAAACAGATTATTTCACAAACTAAATCCATCCCATTTTGAACGCGTGTTTTGTTGGGATAAGAAGAGAAAATTATTCTCTGTTGGAGAATTCTTCTGCAGGAGAGATATATGGAAAAGGAATAGAAGAAGAACTATCGCAGGTGACAACTTCACTTAACCCCAAAGAATCCTCTTTGGCGGAAAAAGACATGCACCCTCGCATGTGCACATGCGGATCACGCGTCGTACATGCTTTTATAGACGCACCGCGATCCTCTCCATCGCAGAAGTGAAGCCGCTTCTGCAGAACTTTTTTCGCACCTGCGAGCCCAGACTTGGGTTTCCTTCTCCGCTTCTACGCTCCCCCACATGCACACGCGAGTCCGCACCTACGGTCTTTCCTCCGCAGGTGCGATGACACCAGAAGCTGGAAATTTCAGAAATTGCACAAGTCCAACAATGATATGATATCTATCTGAATCACGCCTGGGGCCATCGAGACCCCGTCCGAATATACCAACCTGTTCCAAAACACCTAACTGAACTACTCGAGGCCGCAAACCACATAAAACAACAAGAATCAACAAATCGCAAACCAAACTCAAGGCTATGAACTTCCCACTTCTGAAACCAACGTCGATTCTTACTAAAACAACTCCGATTGACACCAAATTTCGCACACAAGTCATAATTGACATTACGGACCTATTTCAACTTCCAGAATTGGAACCGACCCCGATATAAAAGATTCCACACCTGGTCAAACTTTCCAAAATTTTCCAACGTTCTAACTTCAGCCAATTTATGCCGAAACGACCTAAAGACTTCCAAAACAACATCCGGACACACTCCTAAGTCTAAAATCACCCTACGGAGCTATTGAAAACATCAAAACTCCATTCTAGGGTTGTCTTCTCACAAGTCAACCTACGGTCAACTCCTACGACTTAAACTTCCAGCTTAGGGACTATGTATCCCATATCACTCCGAAACTCTACCAAAACCAAAACCAAACATCCTGGAGAGTCATGTAACTATAATATAACACAGAGGAAGAATAAATTAGGAGATCGAGAATAAAATAATCAAAACGACCGGCCGGGTCGCTGCATCCTCCCTTCTTAAAACAAACGTTTGTCCCCGAACAAGCATAAAGACATGCATGAATCAGTGAAAAGATGAGGATAATTTGACCTCAACTTTCGAACCTGCCAGTTCAAAATGGCTACCAGATCCTCAACATAAGACAAATCCTTGTCCAACTGGACTGAACTGAAGTCTAACACATGAGACGGATCATCCTGATACTTGCGGAGCATAGAAACATGGAATACTAGATGAACTGTAGCTAGACTGGGTGGTAGTGCAAGCCTGTAAGCCACCTCTCCAACCCTCTCAAGAATCTCAAAAGGTCAAATATACCTAGGGCTCAACTTGCCCTTCATCCCGAATCTCATATTACTCTTCACGAGCAAAACCCAGATTAATACCCGCTCCCTAACAATGAATGCAACATCCTGAACCTTCCACTCCGCATAACTCTTTTGTCTGGATTAGGCTGTACGAAGTCGATCCTGAATCAATTTAACCTTTTCCAAAATGTCCTGAACCAAGTCTGTACCCAATAGCCTAGCCTCACCTGGCTCAAACCAACCCACCGGAGAACGGCACCATCTAAATGATTGACTGATAACTATTGTTGTAGGCAAACTCCACAAGCGACAAGAACTGATCCCAAGAACCCCTAAACTCCATCACACATGCACGAAATATATCCTCCAATATCTGAATAATGTGCTCGGAGTGTCCGTGCGTCAGAGGCTGAAATGTTGTAGTCAACTCCACCCGCGTGCCCAACTCATGTTGTACAGCCCTCCAGAGCCGCGATGTAAACTGTGTAGCAAGATGATAGATACCGGCACACCATGCAGCCTAACAATCTCGCAAATATAAACCTGAGCCAGTTGCTCTAAAGAGTAAGTAGTCACCATTGGAATGAAATGAGCTGACTTAGTCAATCTATCCACAATCACCCAAACTGTATCAAACTTCCTCTGAGTCCGTGGAAGTCCAACAAAAAAATCCATAGTGACCTGCTCCCATTTCATCTCTAGAATCTTTATCCTCTGAAGCAATCCACCAGGTTGTTGATGCTCATACTTCACTTGTTGACAGTTTAGGCATTGAACTACGTATTCCACTATGTCTTTCTTCATTATCCTCCACCGATAATGTTGCCTCAAGTTCTGATACATCTTCACGGCATCTGGATGAATGGAGTACCACGAACTGTGAGCCTCCAGGAGAATCACGCAAGCCATCTATATTGGGCACACATAGCCTGCCCTACATCCATAATATATTGGCATCTCCAATAGTGACCTCTTTGGCATCATTGTGTTGAACCGTGTCCTTAAGGACAAGTAGATAAGGGTCGTCATATTGATGCTCTGATACGATCATAAAGAGAAGACCGAGAAACCACACAAGACAAAACTCGGCTCAGCTTAGAAACATCCAATCTAACAAAATTGTTGGCCAAGGCTTGAAAATACAAGGCTAATGGCCTCTTTGCTACCAGTAGGTATGCTAAGCTGCCCAAACTCTCCGCCTTGTGACTTAAGGCATCGGCCACCACATTGGCCTTACCGTAATGATATAGAATGGTGATATCATAGTCCTTAAGCAACTCTAACCACCTCTGTTGCCGCAAGTTAAGATTCTTTTGTTTGAACAGATACTGTAAACTCCAACGGTCGGTGTAGACCTCACAAGGGACATCGTACAAATAGTGTCACCAGCTCTTCAAGGCATACACAATAGTTGCTAACTCGAGGTCGTGGACATGATAGTTCTTCTCATGAAACTTCAACTATCTAGATGCGTAGGTAATCATCCTACCGTCCTGCATCAACACCGTGTCGATACCAATACGCAACGCATCACAGTACACAGTATAAGACCTCGAACCGAAGGCAACACCAATACTAGGGATATGGTCAAAGTTGTCTTGAGCTTTTGAAAGCTCTCCTCATACTCCTCGGACCACCTGAACAGAGCATCCTTCTGGGTCACGCTGGTCATAGATGCTGCAATAGACGAGAAAATCTCTACAAATCGACGGTAATACCCCGCCAAACCAAGAAAACTCCGGATATCCATAGCTGAAGATAGTCTAGGCCAAATCTACACTACTTCAATCTTCTTCGAATACACCTTGATCCCCTCACTAGATAATACATGACCAAAAAATGCCACCGAATCTATAGAATTCACACTTTGAAAAATGTGCATATAACTTCTTTTCTCTCAAGGTCTGAAGTGCAGTCCTCGGGTGCTGCTCATGATCCTCCTGGCTCCGGGAGTACACCAGAATGTCTTCAATAAACACAATAACGAATGAGTCAAGATAGGGCTAAAATACCTTATTCCTCAAGTGCATGAAGGATGATGGGGCGTTGATCGGCCTAAAAGACACCACAAGGAACTCGTAATGTCCATACCGAGTCTTGAAGGCAGTCTTCGAAATATCTGGCTCCTGTATCTTCAATTGATGATAGCCAGAGCGCAAGTCAATCTTAAAGAACACTCTAGCACCCTGCAGCTGATCAAATAGGTCATCAATACGTGGAAATAAGTACATGTTCTTCACTGTAACCTTGTTCAACTAGTTATAATAAATACACATACGCATAAAACCATCATCTTTCTTCACAAATAAGAGTGGAGCACCCCAAGGCGACACATTGGGCCGAATGAAGCCCTTATCAAGCAACTCTTGCAACTGCTCCTTTAACTCCTTCAATTCTGTTGTGGCCATACGATAGGGTGAAATGAAAATGGGTTGAGTGTCCGGTAACATCAATGCCAAAATCGACATCGATGTCAGGCGGCAAGCCCAGAAGATCTGATGGAAGTACACCGGGATAATCCCTCACTACCAGAATTGACTGCATGGTAGGGGTATCAACCCTTACATCCCAACAAGAAAGCTAGATAAGCATTACACCATTTCTCAACCATATGATGAGCCTTTAGAAATGAGATAACCCTGCTAGGAACATAGTCTAAAGCACCTATCCACTCTATCCGTGGTAATCCTGGCATAGCCGGCGTCACGATCTTTGCGTGACAATCAGGAATAGCATGATAGGGCAAAAACCAGTCCATGCCCAAAATAATATCAAAATCTACTACACTGAGCAACAATAGATAGACTCTAGTCTCAAAATACTAAGAACAACTAAACATGACCGATACACACAGTCGACAACAATAGAATCTCCCAAAAGTGTGGACACATAGACAAGAGAACTCAACGAATCACGAGATACACCTAAATATGGAGCAAAATAAGATACCACATAGGAATAAGTGAAGCGTGGATAAAATAAGACTGATGCATCTCTATGACGGACTGGAACAATACCTGTGATGACTGAGTCGGATGTAACTGCCTCCTTCTTAGCAATAAGAGCATAATATCTGGACCGACATCACCCTCTAGGGCGGACTCTACCTGCTCAGCCTCCACCTCTAGCTGGTTGTGAAGGTGGAGTGGCAACTAGTGCGACGACCATGGATTAAGAAGCCTAGGGACCCCGTGGAATACGCGGAGCCTAAAAAGTCGGCGGAGGCACACCCCCCTGAGTATGGGGAGATCACTCACCATATGATGAGTGTCACCACACTCAAAAAAAGCTCTCAGAGGACGTGGTTGTTGTGGCTAGCTCGATTATGATCGGCTTGACTGACCACTGAAAGCACCTCGTGCAGGAGGTGCACTAGATAATGGTAGTGCATAATAGGGAGCCTAGGGAATATGAGTGTCTAGAATACCGCTGGAAGCTGGGAGTGCTGAATGAATAGGGCGACTCATGTAGCCCCTACCCTGACGAGCTGCAATTGGGGCAAGGGTACCACTATATGTACTAGAATCTCGAGGCCTCTTGGCCTCCCTCTCCTCCCTCTCCCAAGTCAACATACCTTCCAATCTCCTAGCGATCCTCACTACCTGCTGGTTTGCAATGTCAATCTCAAACACTCGGGCCATGCTAAATCTGATACTGGTGTTAAACACCTCGATAAATCGACAGACTCGCTCTCTAATAGTAGCAACCAAAGGGTGGTGCATGCCTAGCCAAATCACTGAACCAGACCGCATACTCCGACACGGTCATAGAATCCTGACGCAACTGCTCAAACTCTACGCGCCATGCATCTCTAAGACGCATGGGAACAAACTCCCTCAAGAACATATTTGAGAACTGATTCCAAGTGAGTGAAGCTGCC
This sequence comes from Nicotiana undulata, assembly GCA_005239495.1. NCBI lineage: Eukaryota > Viridiplantae > Streptophyta > Magnoliopsida > Solanales > Solanaceae > Nicotiana > Nicotiana undulata. Next base: position 81,392 of record ML242879.1, read on the forward strand.
TCGACCGGACTACCTAACTCATATACTCGCCACCACTAATAAGTCGTTCCCTTAAGTTGTAACGTAGTGAAAGCAAACCCACTAGACTCCACAACACTCATAGTGCGGAGGATGTGGTGCACTCCTTAAGAAAACCCTAGGCATCCTCTGAAGCCAAGCCGCTGAAAGTGGGAGGGTGGTACTTTTTGTACCTCTCGAGCCTGATCTACACCCCCTAAAAAGATTCTGCCCTAACCTCGGGCTGAACTGGGGCGACCGGTCGTACAGGTATGACCTATGGGACCTGGTTAACTGGACACGCTGCTTTGGGGTACGACAACAAGATTTTGTGCTCCTCCCTCGGCTTGAGATGTGGCAGGAGCAAGTAGGATTAACCTTGCATGTGTTGAAGTACCGAACATGCTCAGAAACTAGGGGAGAGTCTCCTGGAGTACTGGTGCAGTAATAGGCGTCTTAGGTGCATGCTCTCCAACTAGAACTACTAGTGGCTGCTTTGTAGCAGCTCGTGCAGGTACTCTGTCTCCACCATGTGGACGTCCTCAGCCTCTACTCCGGCCCTAGCCCCTCACGACTCTAGCAGGGGGCGCGGGTGTCTTGTCATCTTATCTGGCATTACGTGTCCTCACCATCTTTGAGATAATATAAAGACAGAAAATTAGAATTTCGAAGTCAACAATTTCGCATGATAAGGAATCAAAGAAGTGAATCTTTTCTTAACAGTTCCATAGCCTCCCAAAGATAAGTACAAATGTCTACGTATTGATCCGAGAGACTCAATTAAACCTGTGTGTGACCCATAACGCCTATGAACCTAGAGATTTGATACAAACTTGTCACGACCCCAATTTCCCTCCTTTGGATGTTGAGACGTACCTGGTCTCTAAGACTAGGTATGCATAAACAACATGCAAAAATAGTAATTCAAAGCTTAGAATTTCAAAACACCAACAATATCGTAAATAAAACTGTAAACCCAATACGTACAATTCCATAACCTGGTGAGATATAAGTCACAAGCTCTAGATACAGTTCCGAACAATCCTATACATCACTGTCTAAAAACAAAATGTAAAGAAATAAGGAAGAACAGGTAGATGGGGACTCCGAGGCCTGCGAACACGGGCAATTGTACCTTGAAGTCTCCAAACGAAGAAACGCAACACGTTAATACTGGGACTGATAAGATGTACCTGGTTCTGCACAAATCATGCGCAGAAGCGTAGTATGAGTACACCACAAAGTTACCCAGTAAGTGTCAAGCCTAACCTCGGTAGAGTAGTGATGAGGTAGGTCAAGGCCTTACTAGAGATAATAAGAAACCAGACAGAAGATATAATGATATAACGTAATTACAAGGAAATGAAACAAATAAAGAATTTACAGAAAGATAAAAACACGGAATCAAGGCAGCTAATACAACACGAAAGGAAAACAACAACCAAACAAAAATAGAGCAAATTGAAAAAGACCAACAGCGACACTCCCGAGGTACCGCCTTGTAGTCCCAAATCATTAAAATAAGTCACAAACTTTCCTTATATCACCTCAGGGGCCTTTACATTTTGTTTTAAAAATCCGTTTTCCCGAAATAGCACCTCGTAGTTTATCCCACCTTATCACACATCATGGATCCTAGTAGTTCCCTTACTAGCCACGCATATCAAGATCACCTTATCTCTCCACATGCGTTTCAACACCTAGAACTTATACCACTGCATGTGTATCAATAGTAACAACGGTATGACAGAAACCTTGTGCAAATAGTAACAACAGCACAACAGAAACCTCGTCCCTTGTAACTCAATACCAAATCAACAACAAGATAGTTCAAGGATAGCAAATTTCGAGCAAAGAATCCCATAGTTAAATAATGAATACAAAATAAAGAAAGAAAGAAATTCAACTAAACATGTAGTACAAGTTGAAAATAAGAGATAAGACAAGTAGACATGTAAAATCAGGCTAAACATGGAGACTATACATGTTAAGTAACTCAATTAAGGCATGAAAAGGAAACTACATAGCTAAAACTAGAATTTCAACATTTAGCCCGTGCATGCACTCGTCACCTTGCGTACACGGCTTTCACATTGCACAAGTTATCACAACAGTACCAAATCATAAGGGGAATTTCCCTCACACAAGGTTAGACAAGTCACTTACCTCAAACCACGCCAAATCAATCAATTAGAAGGTCTTTCCCTCGATTTTCCGTCTCTGAACGGCGTGAATCTAGCCTAAAACAATTTCATAGCATAAATAACTATAGGAAACTAAGTTAAATAATGAAATTATGATATTAGCAAAGAATATAAATATCACCCCAAAAAGTTGACTCCAGCCTGCTTCTCGGAAATCGACCAAAATTATAAAATCCGAACATCCATTCGATACCGAGTCCAACCATACGAGGATTACACAAATCGGATACCAAAATCTTGCTCAATTCCCCAAAATTCGGCCTAAGAAGTTTCCTCCATTTTCCCACAATTTTAACTCCAAAACATTAATTAAAATATGTAATTAACAGTAGATTCCCAAGAATAAATCAAAAACGAGTCAAGAATACTTAACCGAACAATTCCTCTTAAAATCCCTCAAAATTTCACCTCAAACCGAGCTCTCAAAATCCCAAAATGAAAATGAAGCAAAACCTTCGAAAAATTCACTTTTCTGCCTAGTTACGTCACACATGCGACCACACTGCTACATCTGTGGCTCCGCACTTGCGGAAAAACCATTGCATGTGCGGACTTCACTTAAGCCCAAAGAATCTACTTCTACGAAAAAAGGCACGCATGCACATCTGCGGCTCACACGTCACACATGCACTTATGGACGCACCCGCGATCCTCTCCATCGCAGAAGCGAAACCGCTTCTGTGGAACCTTTTCCGCGCTTGCGAGCCCAAAACTGGGTTGCCTTCTCCGCTGCCCCACACGCACACGCAAGTCCAAAAATGATCCAATATCGATCCGAATCACACCTAGGCCCCCGGAGCTCGTCTAATATACCAACCAGTTCAAAAACACCTAACAGACCTACTCGAGGCCAAAAACCACATCAAACAACAGGAATTCAACGAATCGCAACCCAAATTCAGGCCTATGAACTATGAACTTCCCATTTCCGAAGCCAACGCTGATTCATACCAAACAACTCTGAGTGACACCAAATTTTGTACACAAGTCATAATTGATATTACGGACTTATTCCAACTTCCAGAATCGAAATCCGACCCCGATATCAAAAAGTCCACTCCCGGACAAACTTTCCAAAATCTTCTAACTTTCCAACATCCACCAATTTATGTCGAAATGACCTACGACCTCCAAAACAACATCCAGACACGCTCCTAAGTCTAAAATCATCCTATGGAGCTACTTCAACCATCAAAACTTTATTTCACAGTCGTTTTCACACAAGTCAACCTACAGTCAACTCCTACGGCTTAAACTTCCAACTTAGGGACTATGTGCCCCATATAACTCCGAAACTCTCCCGAAACCAATACCAAACATCCCCGCGAGTCATGTAACTACAATATAACAAAGAGGAAGCATAAATTAGGGGATGAGGGCTAAAATACTCAAAATGACCGGCCAAGTCGTTACATAGACTCAATAACTTTTTGGACCGGTCTCTTTCGATCTTAACTCCAAGGATATAGTCTGCCTCACCCGTATCTTTCATGTCAAATGAATTTGAAAGCCATTAATTGATAGTTTTCAAAAACTCCAAATTGTTACCGGCCAATAAAATATCGTCCACGTACAGAGAAATAATTACAAATATCTCATCGAACTTCTTCACATAAATGCAATGGTCTTCATTGATCATGGTGAAATCATACGAGAGCACCTCCTTGTGAAATCAAAAATACCATTGCCTTGAAGATTGCTTCAGGACATAAATGGATCTTTTCAATTTACAGAGCTTTTTTTATTGGCCTTTAACGATGAAGTTCCCTTTGGCGTTTAACGAGAGAATATCTACTTTGCGTTTAACTTTGAGAACCCGTTTGTTCCCAATGGATCTATGCCCAGGCGGAAGGTCAACTAAATCCCATACTTTGTTGGTTTATGGACTCTAATTCTTCTTTCATTACTTTCATCCACTCATTTTTTAGTGTTCGATAAAACCTCAATCACACACTTTGTCTCATTCATTTCTGTGGGAGATACCAAGAAAATGTGATCTTCATTCTCATAAGTACGTTTGGGTATTATTTTCCTGGTACTCTTTCATAGTTAAAATTCAGGTTCAAGGATTTTGGGGTTGAGAATTCCCACTCCTACTCGGATCAAGAACAAGATCATGATCAATTTGATTATCAATTTTGCACTTGCTGACTATCTGAGTTCAATATTTCATAAAGAGGTTCTCCATTCTTTACCACGCCATTGTTTAGAAAATCATTTTCCAGAAATGTGGCATCTCGTGATTCAATCTCAGTAATATTTCCATCCTCTAATTCACCAATGAACACATACTCTTTGGAGTATTTAGAATATCTTATAGATATACATTTCTTGCCCTTTGGACCTAATTTACCAAGCTTGCTAAAGAATCTTTTACATATGCAGCACAACCCCAAGGTCGTAAATCATTTAAATTTGATTTATAACTAGTCCGAAGCTCATAAGGAGTAGAAGATACTAATTTAGAATGCACATTATTCAATATGTACGCCGCAGTCAATAACGCATATCCCCAAAAGGAGATAGGTAAATTTGCATGTGCCATCATGGATCTTATAATGTCCAATAGTGTTTTATTCCTCCTTTCTGCTACACCACTTTGTTGAGGTATGTAAGGAATAGATAATTGTATGGTGATACCCTTTTCATTACACAATTTTTCAAATTGATTTGATATATATTCACGCCCTATATCGTTTCTTAAGGTATTAATCCTTTTGTCTAATTGATTCTCAACTTTATTCAAATATTTCTTAAAGCATTCAAGTGCTTATGAGAAATCAAATACACATAACCAAAGCACGTAAAATCGTCAATAAATGTAATGAAATATAAAGCACCATACCTAACCTCATATTCATTAAACTACAGATATCCGAATGGATTAATTGCAATGGAAGATCAACTATCTTTGCCTTTCCAAATTGTTTTACGTGTAATCTTTCCGGCAAGATAATTTTTACAAGTTGGCATTTTAATTTTAGAAAAAGAACCTAAATTTCATTCCTTCGCCAATCCATTCATTTGATCCTGCCCTATGTGACCTATCTTGCATGTCGTATAATAACATCAACACCATTATTACTAAAATAATATGCCATAACACAACGATCAACATAATAGTTATAAGTAAAAGGGTTACAGTCTAACACAATAAAATCATCATAACAATGTCCAAAAACCCCAACAAAAAAACACTGTCAAGAGTAATTTTAACACCATTGTGACTGAAGTTCAAATTGAAGTCTAAATCTAGAATAACAGACATAGAGACTAAGTTTCATCAAATCTCTAGAACATATCGGTCGTCATGAAGCATCAAAGATCGGCTACCTTGCACGTCCATTTTGCAAGTGCATATCCCTTTGACTTTAAGCTTTGCATTATTCCCCGCATATACATGCCTTGTTCTAGGTGAAACTCAACAAATCTCTATAAACGCTTATCTATCATGGCTCACAGGGTCGGTGGCCCCGAGTCTACATGTAACGACCTGACTGGCCGTTTTTCCTTCAAGATCCCACTTCACCTAAATAAGACTCCTCGCATGTTCTTTTACTATTTTATGACTTACGGGGGTTGGTTGGTTTAGGTATGGAAGGGTCGGGTTGAAATCGAAACACTTAGTTCCTTAATAGTGGCCTATGATGGCCAAATTTTACTTGAGTCAACATTTGAGTAAACGACCTCAGAAGGGGGATTTGATAGTTCTAATAGGTTTTTATGATGATTTTTGACTTGGGCGTGTGTTTGGATTGGTTTTCGAGTGATCTGGGAGCATTTCAGCACTTAATGTTGGATGTTGGTTCATTAAAGAATTCCTGGTTCTTTAAATTTGGTTTGGAGTAGAGTTTGGTATTATCGAGGTCTATTGGTAATTACGAGCCTAGGAATAGGTCCATATGGTGATTTGCAACTTGAAAAAAAAAACTTGGTGTCATTTTATTAGTTTAAGTATGATTCGGTGCGTTCGGAGCAAATTTAGAAATTTGAAGTTCATAAGTTTATTCATATTGGTTTTGGGGTATGATTTTAAGTTTTGTCATCATTTTACGTGTACTGAGAGTTTGAGTAGGTCCGTATTATGGTTATGGACTTGTTGGTGTATTTGGGTGGGGCCCCGAAAGGCGCGGGTGCGTTTGGGTGGGGCCCCGAAGGGCGCGGGCGCGGGTCCATAACATGGAAATTGTAGAAATTTAGTATTTTTTTTGAAAACTTAGGTTTTGATAAAAATGAAATTAGACCACAAAAATGGTTATGGAATTGAGTAGAATGTTGTGTTCGTGATGTTATGGATAATAATTATTTACAAAAATTTCTGAAATCCGAGCACGTGGGTTAGGGGTTGATTTGAGGAATCTTCCAAATTAGGTTGGGTAATCACTCTAATAGTTAAATTATGAAATTTTGAGCAATTATTGATTAGTTTGTACAGCCTTTGGCTAGTTTCGGATGGTTCGACACCAGCTTGAGGCTTCTAGAGTGATTTGTGAACCGGAAAGTGGACTAGGGAATGATGTATGTCTCTTGCCTAACCTTGTAAGAAGAAATTAACCCCATAGGTGCTTAAATTATTATTTATTACTAGTTATGGGTTCTACATACGCACGAAGTGACGAGAGTCTGGACGTAGCTAAAATTCAAGTTTTGTCCGATTAGACATAGGCATATATTGTACTATTGCTTGCACTATTTGAACTTAGCTTGCTAGTTTACTTGCTTGTATCAAAAATTAAAATATGGTTAAAGATTATGTTAAATTGAGCTTCATCACTTAGAGACTTGGCAGAATGTGTAATTATTGATGGAAATTATATTCTTATATGGCCTTACCTTGGAGTTGTAAATATACAATTCGTTATTCGAAGAGTTTCTCTATTCCTCAGGATCGGGCTGAACGCCTCGACAATATTTTTTTATATATATGGGATGCATCTATGGATCGAGTCGTACGACCTCAGTAGTGTATGTACACGATTATTATGGATCGGGTCGTACGATCTCAACATAACTCGTGTGTGTTGTCACTCATAGTTCGGTACTTGATATGTCTTTCATGACTTATGGATTTATAAATACATGTTGAGCCCTTACTTGTTGAGATTAGCCTGTGTTATTTTGTTAAAGGAACATTTAATGATTGCCTCTTATTCTATAATTGATGTTGTATTTGATGCCTATTAAATATTCTTGTACATTATGTATATTGCCCACTAGTAAGTGTCGATGTTCACCCCTCGTCACTACTTCTTCCAGGTTAGACTAGATACTTACTGGGTACATGTTGTTTACGTACTCACGCTACACTTATGTACATATTGTCTAGGTTATGAGTCAAGTGCACCTGGAGTTTGTCCGGGAGCGCATCTGCATTACCCGGAGGCTTAGTGGTGAGTTGCTTCCCATGCTCTATTTTGCAACACCGGGAGACATCTCTTGTTATGTCTTATCATTTCTGTCTATTTAGTTTCAAATGGTAGTTCTTAGAGAATTTTTATATTCTACTAGATGCTCGTGCACTTGTGACACCGGGTTTTGGAAATTCTAGAAGACACTTATGGGTTTTGATTAGTTAATTCACTATCTTACTTTCCTATTTAATTTATGCTTTACATTACCACACTCGCTTACTATTTGTTTCTTATTAAATGAAAATAACTTTAAAATACTAAAATCAGAAATTAAATGGGTAGTTCATCGTTTTCTTTCAAGCGACGACGTTGGGCGCCATTACGGCCTTTGGTGAAAATTGGGTCTAGGTCCAGAAAGGTTTCACAAGTCATGATCCGTCCTAATAGAGTCTTGCAGATTGGTGAGGAGACGTCCGTACTTATCTTCGATAAGCTATGAGGTGTTAGGAAACTTCTCTTTCTTCATCTCCTATTGTGTAGTTGATGTTGTGTTAAGTATCGTTCTCTTATTCTCTCACAGATAGTGAGAACGTGCATGACAAATGTACCAAGTGGTGGAGGGGCTGCTCCCCCTGTTGCTATAGGCCAAGGCAGAGGCCACGGGAGAGCTCCAGCTCCTGTTAGAGGATGAGGGAGTCCTAGAGTTACTCCCGTTGTACCACCAGCGGATCTAGTGGAGGATCATATCATTGAGGAGAAGGGTAAGGTGCCTGCAGCTGAGCCAGCCCTGGAAACTTTCACATCCGCGCTGGGATTTCAGGACGCCATAGGCTATATGCTGCGGTTCATGGATTCTATGACGCATGCAATTTATTTCCAGCGGATTCAGCCACATCTCAGGCAGGAGGGGGACCACAAACCCCTACCTCTCAGGCTCTAGGGAACGTTGTTGGCGTATATTAGACTCCAGGTGCATTACTTGTGGGCGAAGCCCAGCCAGTTGTAGCGACTATACCAGAGCCCAGACCACGATCGTCGAGCCGCATAAGTTGTTGTATAGATGAACCAGATAACATCCCTCTACCTTTGGTGGTGAGTAACATGAGGACCCACAAGATTTTATTAACCGTTGTAGAGACTGGCTGAACAACATGAGAGTATTGGAGTCCAATGGGGTGGACTTCACCACATTTCAGTAGGAGGGAAAAGCCGGTAGATGGTGGATGTACTACTTTCTTAGCAGACCAGCGGGTTTGCCTCCCTTGAATTACGATCAGTTCACGCATCTCTTTATAGAGAGAGATATTCCACCCTCTTAGAGTAAAGATCTACGGGGTCATTTCGAGCGGATCCAACAGGGTTAGATGTTTGTAACCGATTATGAGGTGAGATTCTCTAAGTTTTCCCTCCATGCACTTATGATGCTCCCCACCGATGCAAAAAGAGTGGAGGTTTATTGTGGGCTTTCATTATGGTATTCAGGTTATTATGGCCCGAGAGGTGGTGATGGCGACTTCTTACGAGCAGGTTATGGAGATAGCCCTGCGAATTGAGAGTATCCGCAACCAGGGACGATTGTATATGACGAGGCAGAAAAGGCCTCAGCATTCCAGAGGATTCAGCGGCGCAATCTTCTGGGGGTAGAGGTGAGTTCGTGTGGGGTCAGTCCAGCAGACTCACTTATTTAATACCACCGCCTTCTTAGGGTGCACCAGTGTGGCCCTATTTCAGTTCCATTCTAGAGAGCTTTTACTGTCCACCGGATATTCAGGGTTTTTCTAGTGGGTATTCAGGTCTCCAGGATCAGACTCAAGGCCAGTCATCTTTCGCACTGAGAGGCTGCTATGAGTGCGGGGAGCTTGGTCACATGAGGAGATATTGCCCCAGGTTTTGGGGCAAGACAGTGCGGCAGGGTCATCATCCCATGATTACTGCACTAGTCGTCCGGCTTGCTAAAGACGTAGAGCAGGTGGGTAGGGGTCGCCCTATAGGTGAAGGCTAGTCAGGTGGCGCTCTAGCTAGGTTCTATGATTTTCCAGCCATACCAGATGCAGCAGCCTCAGATGTCGTGATCACATGTATTATTTTTGTTTGTGGTAAGGATGCTTCAGCATTATTTGATCTAGGGTTTACATATTCATATGGTTCTTCTCCATTTTATCATTATCCGGATATCTCTCGTGAGTCCTTGGGTGCTCACGTATATGTGTCTACGCCAGTGGGTGATTTTGTTATTGTGGATCGGGTTTACTGGTCCTGTATTTTGACCTTCTATGGTTACGAGACCAGACCGAATCTTCTTTTACTCGACATGACTGACTTTGAGGTCATCCTGGGCATGGACTGGTTTTCTCCGTATCATGCCATTCTTGATTTCCATGCCAAGACTATTACCTTATCGATGTCAGAGTTGCCTATATTGGAATGGAGGGGTTCATATATCAGTGCATTTAGTCGGGTTATCTCTTTCTTGAAGGTTCGACACATGGTCGAGAAGGATTTTTTGGCTTATCTAGCTTATGTTTGGGATACTGCTGCAGAGACTCCTACAATTGGTTCAGTGCCCCTGGTACAGGAGTTCTACGATGTGTTTTTCCTTCTGATTTACTAGGCATGCCACCAAATCGTGATATTGATTTGGTATTAATTTGGTGCCAGGTACCCAGCCTATCTCTATTCCATTGTACCGCATGGCTCCAAAAGAGTTGAAGGAACAACTTGAGGAGTTGTTAGCAAAAGGTTTCGTAAGGCCGAGTGTGTCACCTTGGGGTTCACTAGTGTTATTTATGAAAATGAAGGATGAGAGTATGCGGATGTGCATTTATTACTGCCAGTTGAATAAAGTTACCATTAAGAACAAGTACTCGTTGCCACGTATTGATGATTTGTTTGACTAGTTGTAGGGTGTCGTGGTGTTCTATAAGATCGACCTGAGATCTAGGTATCATCAGCTGAATATTCGTGATTCGAATGTTCTGAAGATGACTTTCCAAACTAGATATGGTCACTATGAGTTTCTAGTGATGTCTTTCGGCTTGACCAATGCCCTCGCAACGTTTATGGATTTGATGAATCGAGTGTTCATGCCTTAAATTGACTAATTTGTCATTATCTTCATTGATGACACATTGATATACTCGCGTAGAATGGAGAAGAACGAGCAGTACTTGAGAGTTATGCTTCAAAACTTGCGGGAGCAAAATCTATATGCTATGTTCTCCAAGTGTAAGTTCTGGTTAGATTCTGTGGCATTCTTGGGGCATGTTGTATCAGGTGAGGATATTAAGGTGGATCCTAGGAAGATCAAGGCAGTCCAGAGTTGGCCTCGTCCTACCACAACGACCGAGATCAGGAGTTTCTTAGGGTTAGCAGGCTATTATCGTCGGTTTGTGGAGGGCTTCTCGTCTATTGCAACACGTTTGACTAGATTGACCCATAAGGGTTCTCCATTCCGATGGTCCGATGATTGCGAGGCGAGCTTTCAAAATCTCAAGACATCATTAACTACAATACCGACATTAGTGTTGCCTTCCGGTTAGGGGATGTATCATGTGCCTTGTTGTTGACGTGGTTTATGTATTGATGTAGGGGAAATTTATTGCATACGCTTCACGTCAGTTGAAGCCCCACAAGAAGAATTACCCCATACATGATTTGGAGTTGGCCGCAATAGTTCATTCTCTCAAGATCTGGAGGCATTATCTTTATGGAGTGTCCTGTGAAGTTTACATCGATCATCGTAGCTTGCAACATTTGTTTAAGCAGAGGGATCTTAATTTGAGGCAGTGCAGGTGGCTTTAGTTACTAAAGGACAATGATATTACCATCCTTTACCATCCGGGCAAGGCAAATGTGGTTGTGGATGCCATTAGCAGAAAGGCCGAGAGTATAGGTAGTTTGGCATTTATTTCGGCAGAGGAAAGGCCATTGGCTTTGGACATTCAATCCTTAGCTAACAAACTTGTGAGGCTGGATATTTCAGAGCCCAACCAAGTTCTTGCATGTGTTGTGGCTCGGTTTTCATTATTTGAGTGGATCAAGGCTCGTCAGTGCAATGATCTGCACCTTCTAGTTCTTAGAGAGAAGGTACTACGGGGTGGTTCCAAGGAGGTACTATCGGCAAGGATGGTGTTCTGCGACTCCAGGGTTTCCTATGTGTTCCTAATGTTGATGGCTTGAGGGAGAAGGTTCTAGAGGAGGCACAAAGTTCTCGATATTCTATTCATACAGGTGCTATGAAGATGTATTGCAACCTGAGGTAGTATTATTGGTGGCGGCAGATGAAGAAAGACATAGTCGAGTATGTAGCGAGGTGTCTAAACTGCCAGCAGGTTAAGCATGAGCACCAGAGGTCAGGTGGCCTACTCCAGCATATGGTTATACCGAAGTAGAAATGGGAGTGGATCACTATGGACTTTGTAGTTGGGTTGTCGTGAACGTTGAGGAAGTTGGATGTCGTTTGGGTCATGTCGACAGGATGACCAAGTTGGCACACTTTATTCCGATTGTGATTATGTACTCTTCAAAGAGATTGGCCCAGATTTACATTCAGAAGATTGTCTAGTTGCATGGTGTGCCTGTTTCCATCATTTCAGGTAGATTCCCTCAGTTCACGTCACATTTCTATAGAGAATACAGAGTGAGTTGGGCACCCGAGTAGAGTTTAGCACAGCCTTTCATCCGTAGAACGATGAACAGTCAGAGCTGATAGTTTAGATTCTAGAAGATATGCTCAGAGCGTGTGTGATTGACTTCGCAGGGCAGTGGGATCGATTCATGCCTTTGGCCGAGTTTGCTTATAATAACAGTTATCAGTCCAGAATCGAGATTGGTCCATTTGAGGCTTTATATGATCGGCGGTGTTGTTCGCCCATCAGATGGTTTGAGCCTGGCGACGTTAAGCTATATGGCACTAATTTGGTGATGGATGCCTTGGAGGAGGTAAAGTTGATTTCGAAGCGGCTTCACACACCACAGTCCAGACAGAAGAGTTACGTGGATCAGAAGGCACATGATTTATAATTTATGGTGGGCGAGAACGTTCTCTTGAAAGTCTCGCCGATGAAGGGTATCATGAGGTTCAGGAAGAAGGGCAAGCTGAGCCCAAGGTTTATTGGATTATTTGAGGTGTTTTGGAGAGTTGGGGAGGTTGTTTATGATCTTGTTTTACCTCCTAGTCTATCGGGAGTTTGTACAGCCTTTCATGTGTCTATGCTCAAGAAGTACTGCCGATAGGTCATTTGTGCTATATTACAATATGATTTAGCTAGATGAGATCTAGGGTTATGAGGAGGAACTAGCTGCTATTGTTGACATGCAGATTCGCCAGTTGAGGTCCAAGAAGATTTCTGCGGTAAAGGTCAAGCTGAGGGGTCAACTGGTAGAAGATAGGCCTTATTTTCTTTCAATACTAGCTAGTAGTGAAGACTCTTATTTCTCACTTTTCTGGGATAGTTTCCATCATCGTCCTTAGTTAGTCGCCGCCTCCCTCTTCTCATTTTTTTATAGAAGCAGATTCAAAAGCACAAACAAAGCATCGAGTAAGCGACTTGGGAGACTGAGGAAGACATGTGGAGCAGATATCCACATTTATTAAGCACTCCGGGTATGATTCTAGACTCGTTCGAGGACGAATGTTTATTTAAGAGGTGGAGAATGTAACGACCTAACTTGTCATTTTGCTTCCTAAATCCCAATTCCCCTAATTAAGCCTCCCTTGTATGTGCTTTTACTATTTTATGACTTGTGGGGGTGGTTGGTCTAGGTTTGGAAGGGTTCAGGTTGAAATTGGAACACGTAGTTCCTTAAAGGCCTATGATGGCCAAATTTTACTTGAGTCAAACAACCCTAGAACTAGGATTTGATGGTTCTAATAGGTTAGTATGATCATTTTGGACTTGGGTGTGTGTTCGGATGGGGTTTCGGGTGATCCGGGAGCATTTCGACGCTTAATGCCGGAAGTTGGTTCATTGAAGATTTCCTAGTCCTTTAAATTTGGTTTAGAGTAGACTTTAATTTTATCAAGGACCGTTTGGAATTCTGAGCCTGGTAATAGGTCCGCATGGTGATATATGACTTTCACGCAAAAATTGGGGTCATTCCGAGTGGTCTAAATATGATTTGGCGCGCTCGGGGCTAGTTGAGAAGTATGAAGTTCATAAGTTGATTCAATTTAGTTTTGGGGCATGATTATTAGTTTTTTCATCGTTTTACCTCTTTCGAGAGTTTGATCAGGTCCGTATTATGGTTATGGTCTTGCTGGTGAATTTGGGAGGGGTCCCGGGGGGTTCGAGTGTGTTTCGAATCGCTCGGAGCTAATTTGAAAACTGCTGGTATGCTCTCTTGGTTTCTTTCTTTGCGAACGCGAAAGGACCCTCACATTCGCGATGAAGGATTTAGGTTGTTCGCGAAGTAAGGGTCGCGTTCGCGGAGGCTTGGGACCAATGATCTTCGCGTTCGCGGTTGACTCGTCGCGTTCACATGGAAGACTTGGGCCTGGGCTTGGGTAACTCACTTGCCTTTCGTGTTCACGAGTGGAGGCACGCGTTCGCGACGTGAGGGCGTCTCAGTGCATTGTGTTCGTGAGTGTCTTCTCGCGATCGCGAAGAAGACTTTTCCTGGGTTTGTGAGTTTTGCCTCGCGATCGCGAAGAAGGTAGACCTGGGCAGTGACTTAATAAAAATCAGGATTTTGGTCATTTTGTTCATTTCTCTCATTTGTTGGCCGATTTTGGAGCTTTGTAGAGAGGGATTTTCACCTAGCATCTTGAGGTAAGAGTATTATACACAATGTGAGTTTAATACCTAGATTTTGGGTAGATCTTAACATGGAAATTGTAGAAATTTAGTATTTTGTTGAAAAAACTAGGTTTTGATAAAAATGGGATTAGACCACGAAAATGGTCATGGAATTGAGTAGAAATTTTATATATATATATATATATTTGAGGTTATGGGTAACAATTATTTACAAAAGTTTCCGAAATCCGGGCACGTGGGCTCGGTGGTGAATTTTAGGAATCTTCCAATTTGGGTTAGGTAATCACTCTAATAGTTAAATTATGAACTTTTGAGCAATTATTGATTAGTTTGCACAACCTTTGGAAAGTTTTGGATTGTTCGGCACCGATTTGAGGCTTTTAGAGTGATGTGTGAACTAGAAAGTGGACTTGGGAACGAGATAAGTCTCTTGACTAACCTTGATAAATTATGTCGGGGAATGATTCGTGATGACTTGTGATGGCCTGGGGGAATTGTTATTGTTGATATTTGTGTAATGGGGTGCCTACCTTGTGTGAGTTATACCTTTTACATTTTGGGGTGATCATTTCTTATGTTCCATTCAATGTCTTAACTCTTACCTGTTGACTTGAATTGTGGTAGAACACGTGCACAAGCATACACGTAAACAAATCCCATATCGGTTTAAGAAGATGAATCTTGATGTTATTGACTATTACATGTACTCCCGTGTACTTGCCTTCGTTGTGAGAGTTATTCTGTTTGCACGTGAGTTGTTCGTGCAGTCATGAGTCATTATTATTGTTGGCACGTGAGTGGTCCGCGCGGATATTAGATATTATCACTCTTTTGGCACGTGAGTCGTCCGTGTAGTTATGAATTGTAATGTGGGCACAAGATGCCAAGTGATTAGGGTTCATGAATTGAGACCCGTGATGTGTGATTATGAGGTTTGGTACCTCGTGGAAATATTTGATTAAATCTAGTGTGAAAGTGGTGGTTCTTATTCAGTTGTTACGTGTTTTTATTTATTTATCTCACCGGACTTAGACTGTGTTCAGCTTACTCTACAGTGTTATTACCTGTCGTGCCTCGTTGTTAATTGTTGCTTTAGTTTCCTATTACAAGCATTGTTTTATTATTGTCTACATGCCTAGCTTTATATTGACATTGTCACTTGTTAGTTCAACATTTATACTTGTTCAATTTGTTTAGTCCAGTAGGTAGGTGTCTTGACTGTCCCTCATCACTACTCCAATGAAGTTAGTCTTGATACTTACTGGGTACCGCTGTGGTGTACTCATGCTACGCTTTCTGCACATTTTTGTGCAGATCCAAGGTATTTCGAAGTTGGTTAATCAATAGCTAGATGTTCGGGTTTTGATGTGGTGTCACGACCCAATCTTCCCTCCGTGAGAAGTCGTGACGGCACCTAGTATCTACGACTAGGTAAGCCTAAAATTTGTGGAATAACAACGAAAATGAAACATAAATCTAAACCATTAACCATAACAGAAATGAAATAGTTGATAGAAATGTTGCTCGGCATTTACAATAACAACTCTCAAAATACATACAGAGTTTCCCAAGACCCAGAACATACAAGCTTCTATGAATTTACTATCTGCTCTATACATCAATGTTTAGAAGTAGTAGAAGAAGAACTACACAAAAATATAGAGGGGGACTCCTAGGTCTGCGAACACGGTAGATGTACCTCGAAGTCTCCGTAGCAGCAGCAGGTGCACGACTAATAACGTGGCTGGAATGATGTACCTGGATCTGCACACGAAAACATGTGCATAAGAGTAGCATGAGTACACCATAATGGTACCTAGTAAGTGTCAAGCCTAACTTCGGTCGAGTAGTGACGAGGTCAGGTCAGGCACACTGGTAATTAATGAATAAGGAAGGAAAATACAATATAATAATAGACTAGAATTAAGCAAAAGGAAACGCAGGAAATAAAAGTTCAACACACAGAGTAAACGGCAGGGGATCTCCGGAGATACCGTCCCGTAGTCCCAAAATAAATATGCAGGTAGAACTCCCGAGGTACCGCCTCGTAGTCTCAAAAGTAAATGTACAGGGAGAACTCCTTAGGTACGCCTCGTAGTCGCAAAAGTAAATATGCAGGGAGATCTCACGGGATACCGTCCCGTAGTCCCAAAAGTAAACATGCAAGGGGATCTCCCGGGATACCTTCCAGTAGTCCCAAAGTAAATACACAACTCAAACAAATGAAGATAACAATTACAACAAGTATAGTTTAGACTAAAGTCTAAGTACAAGTCAAGGAAAGAAGTAGGAATTCACTAAGCATGTTGCAAAGAGTCCAGTTAAGCAATTAAGGCACATAGACATGCTATTCTAGGCTAACTAAATAACTACACATGCTAGTACACTCGATTAAGATGAAATAGGTAATTACTCAGTAAAAATAAAGTTTTGCAACAAATATCCCGTGTACGCACTCGTCACCTCACGTACACCGCGCTCACATATCATATCAGTACCAAATCCTAAGGGGATTTCCGCCAAACAAGGTTAGGCAAGCCACTTACCTCGAACCAAGCTCAATTAATTGGTAGCAATGCTTTTCCCACGAATATCCGCATCTGAATGGCCCAAATCTAGCCAAAATAAATTGCATACCATAAATATATCTATAAGAAACTATTTTAATTAATGAAATCTAAGCTAAAGCAAGAAATTAGGAAATCGACCCAAAAAGCTTCCCAGGGTTCACATCTTGGAATCGGGTAAAAGTCACAAAATATAAACACTCATTCACTCATGAGTCCAACCATACGAGAATTACTCGAATCTGGCCTCAAACCCCCTTTCAAAGCTCGAAATTTTAGCCTATGGAGTTTCTACCATTTCCCCCCAAATTTGCAACTCAAATACCTCATTAGATGATGAAAATAGCAATAGATTCATGAAATATAGTCAAATCCAGGTTAGAATCACTTACCCCAAAAATCTCCTGAAGAAATCTCGAAAAATCGCCTCCCACGGAGCTCTCAAAGTCCCAAAATCGAAATGGGAATCAAACCCTCGAAATTCTCTTTTTTCTGCCCAGCAATCTCTCTTATGCGAGCCTATAACCACATTTGTTGTGCCGCACCTGCGGAAATTCCATCGCAAGTGTAAACTTTACTTAAGTCCCCTGGGTCTGCATCTGCGAGAGTAGGGCCGCACCTGCGGATCCGCTCCTGATGCAAAAGAGTTGCACCTACGCACCGTCAAACCGCAGAAGCGAGGCCGCTTCTACGCACTTACCTCCGCACCTGCGAACCCAACTTGGGCTGCCAAATCCCGCATCTACGCTCCTTCATCCGCGCGTGCGAGTCCTCACCCGCGGTCTACCCTCTGCATGTGCGAAACACCAGAAACCAGAAATTTCTCAGCAATTGCCTAAGTCCAAATTCCAATCCGTTAAGCATCTGAAACACCCCCGAGGCCCCCGAGACCTCAACCAAACATACCAACCAGTACTAAAATACAAAACAAACTTAGTCGGGCCCTCGAATCACATCAAACAACGCTAAAAACACAAATCACCCTCCTCAAACCTAATGAACTTGAAACTTCAAATTTCTACAACTGATGCCGAAACCTATCAAACCACGTACGATTGACCCTAAATTTTGCAAACAAGTCATATTCATTATTACGGACCTACTCCAATTTCCGGAACCGATAGCTGGCCCTGATATCAAAATGTCCGATACCGGTCAAAATGTCCAAAAATTCGACTTTCGCCATTTCAAGCTAAATAAGCTACAGACCTCCAAAATACAATCCAGACACGCCCCTAAGTCCAAAATCACCCAGCGGAGCTAACGGAACCGACGTAACTCCATTCTGGAGTCGTCTTCACATAGTCCCGACTATGGCAAAATCCTAAAACTTAAGCTTCTTTTTAGGGACTAAGTTTCCCAAAACACTCTGAAACCACAATCAACACCTCCCGGCAAGACACATAAGTAGAAAAAGACACGGGGGAAGCAGTAACAGCGGATCAAGGATATCACTCTCAAAATGATCGGCCGGGTCTTTACATCCTCCCTCTCTTAAAACAATCGTTCGTCCTCAAACGAGTATGGATACATACCTGAAGTGGTGAAAATGAGGATAACGGCTGCGCATATCATGCTTGGTATCCCAAGTCGCCTCCTCGGCCGGCTGACCTCTCCACTGAACCTTCACGGAAGCAATATTCTTTGACCTTAGCTTTCTGATCTGCCTGTCCAAAAAAGCCACTAGCTCCTCAACATAAGATAGATCCTTTTCCAACTAGACTGAGCTAAAATCCAATATATGAGATGAATCACTGTGATACTTTCGTTGCATAGAAACATGGAATACCCGATGAACTCCTGCTAGACAGGGAGGCTAGGAAAGCTCATAAGCAACCTCCCAAACACGTCACAACACCTCAAATGAACCAATGAACCTTGGTGTTAGCTTGACCTTCTTCCCAAACCTCATAACGCCCTTCATAGGTGAAACCCGGAGCAAGACTCACTCTCCAACCATGAATGCAACATCGCGAACCTTCCGGACTGCATAACTCATCTGTCTGGATAGGGCTGAGCGAAGTCGATCCTGAATAACGTTCACCTTGTCCAGGCATCCTAAACCAAGTTTGTACCTAATAATATAGCCTCGACCGTGTCACGACCCAAATCCTAATTCAGGTCGTGATGGCGCCCAACGACGAGGTTAGGCAAGCCAACATGGATGATACTAAGTGTTACCCTTCCTATTTGATCAATTTTTCCAACGTTTACCAGTTTTAAACAATTATTAGCATGATGATAACCTGTGACATGAAATAAAATCATAACGAAACATAGCCAAAAGGTAAGCATATGTATAAATATACCGCCCACAACTCAAAATATATGTTACGTGTGTGCTAGGAACTAGTGTCACGAGTGTCACGGGCAACTATCTGACTATACAAGGATA
>MDKH01052565.1:0-28124 GCA_005239495.1 Nicotiana undulata
GAGCATGATTATGCAATAATAAGCATTAAAACAAATTGTCATGTATTTGCACGTTAAGGAAAGGCCAATTTTTAGTTTAATGGTTCCACCATCTAAGGCTTGCTTAGGCGTAGGAATAAGACTTAGTAATTACCCAAATTATTAAAGAAACTTGTTTGAGTTATGTTGCCTAAACATGCTATACTTAGAAAAATGCGAAATTAATTCTAGTTATGAAAACATGGGGGGACTGCTTGTTAGGCGTTTCTCATGCATCAGTAGTTAAACTAGGTGTTGAATGAGATCCTAAAACATGATGTCTAATATACACATATAGAGATACAGAATGGTTTGTATGCAAAATTCCTAGGCAAGATTTTCTAAATGTATGCAGTTACAGTAGTTGAACATGCTTTCAAAATATGCAGCAAGTATGAGAGTGACATGTTTATTAGTTGTTTACCTAGAACGTAGTCACTACGTATAATATGGCAAAGTATTGCAGATTTGTTAACACTCGCTTAAGGCAGGATTTAGATTGAATTTTTTAGAATGCATGAACATAATCACATATTGTTATCACTGAACGGGATGTTTCTAAGTGACATAACAATATTGAAGTAAAGTGCTGAAAAACAGGTTTATGAAATCCTAAAGAGCATGATTTCTAATGCACGATATGCTTTGCACACAATTAGTCCTAAGCATGATTTCTATTGCACACATAGGAAATGTAAACCTAATAGCATGGTTTCTACCCTTTATATCTATAGCATGCACAGTTATCCCTTTCCCTTTTCACTATCCATTCCCCAAGAGTTGTTTACAATAAGTTATTACGGACCATGAATTACATAATTGAAATAGAGAAAAATAAGAAGCTATTCTATAGGGAGACTACAAATAGGCCCAAGTCCTCCAAACCTCATTGCCATATGGTATTTCACAGCCTTTTCATAATCCGGGTGTGTCAAAGTTCCCTAAGGACCTCAAGGGCTCCCGGGCAATGCACACACCCAGATTTAGTAACCAAGAATTGAACATGTGCAGTGTGGAAGTGCCAGTCTCACTGTGTCCAAGTTCAGAGGGAGCTCAGGGGTCCCAAAGCAGTGCTCACACTGAGAGGGCAGAACTTATGGTCTAAGAATAAAGTGAAGTGCAAGAGATGATTTGAAAAAGAGTTGAGTTAAAAGAGCATTTATGAAAACAATCTATTTATTTGAAATAGGTTTACATATCAGTAAGTGAGTGATTTAGGAAAATAGTTTTGAATAGAATAAGGGATGGAGCAATCAACTAATATCAAGCAGTACACAACACATAGAGAGACAACCACATAAACAAGGAAGCAGGGATTGGGGACACATAGAAACAGATTAGGATACCAGTTATCA
The DNA here is from genome assembly GCA_005239495.1 of Nicotiana undulata. Taxonomy (NCBI): domain Eukaryota; kingdom Viridiplantae; phylum Streptophyta; class Magnoliopsida; order Solanales; family Solanaceae; genus Nicotiana; species Nicotiana undulata. The sequence goes on from MDKH01052565.1 coordinate 1,374, forward strand.
TTAGAGAAATACTAGAGTATCACATACTGGTATAGAACCTAAACAGTCACAACCACAGTTGGTCACCAAGAGTTCATGCCAAGAACTTAACAGAAACAGATTGAGGGAGTACTAGAGAGGACAACACATGATAAACATAGTTGCACATAGGTTTAAGAAGAAGAGGTTCGGGGTATATCATATAAACTAAGTAACATATGGTGCATGTTGTAGTATACTAGGAACTGAAGAATACATAAGTGAAGCAGAATCATGTTGAAACATGCAGGGGGGGGGGGGTAGTAACATGTTGAGCATAGCATACAAACTAATTGCAAGTAGAACAACTAAAACCATAAGTAGAAGCAGATTAAGAACAAGTTGAATCGAAATACCCAAAGAGACATATTGTTTTGAAGCTTTAAACATAAATTGAAGACATACCGGTTGGAAGATAGCAAGTACAAAATGAAGAGTAAGCAAATAGAATAACTAGTCTTGCCTTGCAGCCGACTAGTAATATCAGATGATCAAGAGAAGAGCAATAGAGAATATGTATGTGAGTAAGAGAGAGTTTAAACAATGTGTGTGTTCGTGTTTTTTTTTAGAAGTGAGAATAGAGGAGACTAAATATAATAGTTGAGAGCAGAGTAAAAGAGAGTAAAGGAAATCAATAACCAACAATTATGGAAGCCACAGAATCAACCAGTCAAAGAATCAACAAGTCTTCCCTTAATTAAGGGAGTAATTAACCAGTTAACGGTAAAAAGCAGGGCAAATAATTAAGGAAAGAATTAAAATAGTTTAAGTACGAGATAGGTGATTAGGGTTAAATACATAAGAGCCTAATTAAGGAAACAAGAAGTAAGAATCAACAGGTCTTCCCTCAATTAAGGGAGTAATTAACCAGTTAATGATAAAAAGCAGGGCAAATAATTAAGGAAAGAATCAAATAACTTAAGTACGGGATAAGTGATTAGGGTTAAATACATAAGAGCTTAATTAAGGAAACAAGAAGTAAGAATCATCAAGTACCACAGTTATTTACAAACAAGGCAAGAAATAATTAAGAGTTATAAAAAATAGGGAAATAACCAGAAATCAGCATTCAGTATTTAAAAAAAAATATAAATGACTAATTATTGGATAGCAATAGCATAAACATATGGTCAGGCTATAATTGCAAAATAATTGTAATTATAGCCAAAAAGTGCCAATTTGACCATTTGTGAAATAATTTAATCTTAAAAAGACCAAAAATAATGTATTAAGTCAAGAAATGTCTTTGAAATTATTTTTAATGCAATTTATAATTAATTATTTGAGATAAAAATACTGGATAAAGTAGAAATAAATTAATAAAAATATGAAAAAATTATGGAAAAATACCAATTGTTATGGAACTTGATTTTGAAGGTATATATGCAAGTTTAAAAAACAGTTTGAGGAAAAATTGGGTATCAACACCAAGGTGTGGTATTAGAATCCCAAATGCTCAATCTGTTGGAAATGCATCAATCTTATAGGGCATGTCTTGGTAATCCTTCCAATGTCACACACATTTTTGTCTACAACAGGTCCACCAGCCTTCAAATGCTAGGGCCTCATAAGAACACAACTAGGGGCTCAAAACTTGGCCATCCTACCACTACTGTTACCAGAGTTTAACTCCAGAAATCTACATACTACATCAATATTACATTGGAGAATGATGTATTTGGTTTCTACACCAATTACTAACTGCTACAAGTCCAGTCCCTCTCCACTGTTTTCTGGATAAAGATACCAAGGATAAGATTAATCTCTTCAGTCAATTGCATTATTCAGAGAGAGCAAGATCAGTGTTTTCTGGATAAAGATACCAAGGATAAGATTAATCTCTTCAGTCAATTGCATTATTCAGAGAGAGCAAGATCAGTCAACTACAAGGATTTCAATCATCACTGTCTTCAACTTGGCTTTCTTTGCTCTCATTGTCAAAGATAAATTGAAGACATCTTGTACCATACACATATGGTTTTTTTCATATTTCAAAGGGAGGATACACTTACCTTCTAATGTAGGTTATTTCGTTTCTGGAAGATGTCCTCCCAAACTGCTTACATAATTGCCTTAGAATCAATTATTTGTATAGTTGACCTAGGGTCATTTCACACTGTTTTTGTATACCTAATTGTCTGCCAACTATGTATAGGCAATTGGAATTTCATCGTAGGTCTAATTCACTCATTGTACATGATTCAATTGATTTTCAATTTTGGACAATTGATTGTTTATCCACTATAGATTTGGAGGTAAGGTCCATGTCCCTCTCTTTTGTGTACTAGTTGTTATTTTATTCATAAAAACTACCTCTAGGAACAAGGCCTAATGGATTTGAAAGAAAGGCCGATTTGATGTCAGAATTGGATAATTTTAGTATGGCTGGACTCGTATTGGAATGGGTGCTCGGACTTTGTAATTTTGGTCAGGTTTTGAGGTGCGGGCCCGTGGTAGGCTTTTTGATTTTCTTTAAAGATTGAAACTTTATATTCGAAATTGCTTCTTATGGCTTGTATTTATGGTATTAAGTTATTTTGGCTAGATTAGAACAGTCCAGAGTTGGATTTTTGTGGGAAAGACTTATTAGGGGATTGATTTAGCTTGTTCGAGGTAAGTATCTTGTCTAACTTTGTGTGAAAGAACTACCTGTTAGGACTTGGGTTGAATCATATTATTTGGATTGTGTGAAAGACGTGTACATGAGGTGACGAGTGTCTACACTGACTTATATATAGTATTTTGACCGGTTTAGACTCTTAGGCTTTTTCATGCATTTAATTGGAAATTGTAATATCATGTCATATCTTTCTTTGTTAAATTGCTCTTTACATGCATTACTTGATGTTGTAATCACATACTCTATCCCTTATTGTCAAACACGCTCTTGTATGCCTTAATTGCCTTTGTTATCTCCTTTATTGTCATGTTACCTCATTTATTGTCGAGTTATTCTTATTTGAAGTTGTTTATTTTTGTGTTATCCTTCCTTGTTGAGTAATTATCATTCATTTTGTTATTATTGAAATTCCTGTTCACGTTGTGGTTGAGTTGTGGGCTATATGTTGTGGTAACTTTGATATTGTTGATTTTGGCAAGTTGTAGTATATGAGCACTTGTGGTGCGAGTTGTTATTGTGCTGTGATATTTATGCGCATGTGGGGGTATAAGGATAAGGGTTAATGTGCATGCGGCGACATAAGGTGGGAATTTATGTGCGTGTTGCTAGTAAGAGAATTACTTGAAGCCACACAACGATATAAGGGGGATAAAATGCGTGTAGCTATTTTGGGAAAAACGTTTTCAAAAATATCTAAATGTAAGGCTCACGCGGCAGTATAAGGAAAGGTTGTGATTTTGAGTTATATTATGTGGATATGAGGCGGTACCTTGGTTGTGATTCTTGTTGTACATTCTATGTTAAATAGGCTTGTTGGTCGAATAATTTTGTTATCTCTTTGTTTGCTTTACCTATATTTGACCGTATTGATTTCATCTATTCTTATCATGTGTTCACTCCTTGTTGCCTTTATTGCTTTAAATTCCGTTGTTAACTCATATTGTTGAACTGCCTTATAGTAATTTATTTCCTCATCTTCCATTATTTGCCTATGTTATACCTTGTTAAGTTTCTCTTATCCTAGTAGGTTGTCTTGGCATGAACTTGTCACTACTCTATCGAGGTTAGGCTTGATACTTACTGGGTACCATTTTGGTGTACTCAAACTACGATTCTGCATATTTTTGTGCAGATCTAGGTACTTCAGCTCAAGCTAGGCATCATTTCTTTGACCATACATTTGTGATACTTCAAAGTATACCTGCTTGGTGCTTGCAGGCCTAGGAGTCACCATTTGTCCTTACTTTTACTACTGTTTACTCTTTATTCAGATAGTTTTCTACTAGGGATTTTCAGTATTGACGAGCTAAAAACACAACACAAAATTATGCTCGCTCGAATATAGTAAGTTAAAATATCGTATCCACAAGGATTGGAGTAAGCAATATCATCGTAGTTTGTAGTTAGATTGCAATCCAAGATGATCAACAATTGAGGTTTATGTGATTTAAAACTCAAATTTACTAAGAGTCTAAACTATTGGCTAATGACAATCAATGCAAATATTAAGCAAATGAAGTTATCAATAGGGAGAAGATAGGGGTTGATGGGATATGTGCAAGATAATTGTTTGGATTTAACTCTAGATAATTCACTTTTAATGTTTAAGCGAGTCTCTCGAATTCACTCAATTATTAGTTCAAACGTTTAGTAGAAACTCCTCTCGATTAAGTCTCAACCTCACAAGATGAACTAAAAAAGCTCGGTGAAGATATGCAAGAATTCGTAGTGGATTGGTCTTTAGGAGAACCTCTCTCGATTACCCCCCTAACTAAGTTTAATCAACAATTCAACTAGCCTCTTCCTATTACTAAGAAGAATTAATTACTTCAACCAACAAAATACAACAATATCACAAGTTATGCCTCTCTCTATTACATTAACAAGTGAATATAGATGCAACAATTAAAACATCCAAAAACGATTCAATACATAAAACTAGAGTTAATTATCCTCAAACAAGTATCAAGACACCAAATCCATCAAACCCTAAAGAGAACTACTCCATGGATATGGAGTAATTCATCATAACAATGTTTAAGTTAAAGGAAAACATAAAACAATCCAAATCCTTGTCTTGAGTGAGGATTGAATGATGAAATCCTTGAGATTTTGCTTCTCCACCTCCTCCTTGGCTTACTTAGGTATAATATGTGTCAAAAGTATATGAAATAACGTTTTACATGTATTTATACTAAGTACGGTCGGGCCTAAACGAAAACATCTTCTCCCACGCGAAATATGAAATAACTTTGTAAAAATTGCACAGGCGTGCCGTCGCCATGCAGGGCATTAGTGAGGAAATCCAGAGAGTTGATTTTGATAGACTACAGGAAAATTGGCCTACCGCAGTGCCCCATGCGCCGCGGCTGTGGGACTTTCTCTGAATACAGAGTTTTCTTACTTTTTAGCTATCCCGACGTATTCTCAACCCCCGGACGCGATCCCAACTTAATTCCTTGGGTTTTTACTCAGACTTCAAAGCTCCTAATCACTCGAATTAGCTCCATAACATTTACATAGCTCGAAATCCTCCTACAAAGCATAAAATACACAATTAGTGCAAAACACTATTGCTTAAAGAGCAAACTCTATTAAAGTGCAGTAAATTCAAGTGTAACAAGAGACTAAAACATGAGATTATATCCTACCATCTACACCCCACACTTAAACCATTGCTCATCCTCGAGTAATCAAACTACACTTCATATAGACACGACCTTTTTAAACAACTCCCATAACTCATTACACCAAGAATATTTAAAATAGACTAAGCACAATGGTGTAACATCTTCACCTCAAGAATTGACTTAAAAGTACCACCCATTATTCAAAACCCGCTCACTTACTCAAATATAGAGATCAAGAGTTACCTTTAATTCATGAATCAAGCGTCCTCACAACAAAAGATAATAGTTCCACACACAATCGCATTTAAGAACAATTAAGAACTTCAAAATAGATAGAATTCACTCACTCTCAGAAACAACATTCACATGCTATAAAATATGCACCATAGGCTTTCCCGTAGTGTACTACTCTACTAATCGAGCTCATTCAATCAAGGATCAAGTAGGACATTCATGGTTGTAATGCAGGCTGTGAGACGGGTATGATACATTTAGATATAAGAGTGACTACACCTCCCTAATCACTTTAATACATACATTTCATTTTTCAAAACCCCACACTTATTCCAAACCATAACTCCACCCTTACATTAATATACATTAACTCCCACTTATTTAAGCACAATTACATCAAGATTTACCACTTACGTAGAACATTTTTCACAATCATACAATTAACTCTCTTTTTTTTTCCTTCAATTCAGGTGGCTCTTACTTTTTTTTCCCAGCACAATGCATCTTTCTCCTTATTTCAATAATTCCACTCAAAATCCAAACCAACCACCCCACACAACTTTTACAAAGTTCATACAATTTCAAGTGCTCACTAGAGGGAATTGGTTCAAATAAATGGTCACACACACATGGCACATAACTCACTCAAGATACTCTAGTCAAAGCATTTAAGCAAAGTTAAGACCATACAATTTAAGGTACTTATACAAGAGTAAAAAACTGAGCCTAAGCGTCACAACTAAAGTACTCACTATTCTCAAGGCATGATAAAGTCAAGAGATATTGCTTCCAATTAAAATAACATCACAAGGTTTTCTACTACTACAAAAATAAAAATTAGCTAAACATAGTTCAAATAAAACCCTTGGAAAATAACCGCGACCCAAAGAAAACCAAGTGGGAATTGTTACACTACCTAATAAAAGAAACTCTTTTTGTCTTTTTCTTTCGACTTTAATCCCTCAAGAAACCCGTTGAGTGATATCCATCGTCGGGAACAATCGAAAATTTTAAAATTCTTATGTTTTTTTTCCAAATTTTCTATCTCTAACTACTAAAATTAACAAAACTAACACACATATACATACAACATACAAATATCCCCCTACCCCACACTTTAAGTTGTGTATGTCCCCGTGATACACAATTAAAAAGCATAAGGTAAAGGAACTTCCCTGAATTGTCAGTCGGGGTCTGAGTCAAAGTCGGGCTCCATTTTACGCGCCCGAACTAGTGCACACATCCACGCAGACAACTTCTTCTCAGCCTTCTTGGGGTACACCCCACACTTATCTTTCTCAACTACTGGAGCTTTTTTTTTGAACTCTTCACCTTCCACTCAACACTTGCAACTAGCTTCTCCTTTTTCACCCAAGTTGCTACATTCTTCTCAAATGTTACCATCTTCCCACTCTAAGCATGAGTTTTCTATCATGTATATCCAGTATAGCTCTCCCCGTTGCTAAAAATTGTATTCCTAGGATGAGGGGGACATCCTTTTTATCTTCCATATTCACCACTATGAAATATACAAGATATATGAACTTAACCACCCGCACCAAAACATCTTCTACTATCCCCTCGGGTGTTATAGTCGTTTGGTCTGCTAGCTGTAAAAATATTGGCATCGACGTTATCTCTCCAATCTCCTTCTCCAGCTTCCTGTAAATAGACAATGTCATTAGATTAATTGAGGCACCAGAATCACATAACGATTTATCAAAGTTAGGAGTGCCTAAAGAGCAAGGTATAGTAAAACTCCCTTGATCTCCACACTTTTGTGGAAGTTTATTTTGCAAAATAGCACTGCAATGATCTGTAAGTTTGACCACTGAGGTCTCTTCTATCTTCCTCTTCTTTGTAAGGATATCCTTCAAGAACCTTGCATAAGATGGCATTTGTGAGAGAACTTCCGTGAATGGCAAGTTTATATTAACCTATCTTAGCATTTCTCAGACCTCTCAATTGTTTATCCAGCTTCTATCTATAAGCTTTTGGGGAAAAGGTAGAGCATGCATCTTGCTCACATCATCAGATTCCTCCTTTTTTGATGTTTCTCCTTCTTCTTTTTCTCCACTCCCTTCTTACCTTTCTTCTTTTCAGTCTTCTTATCATCTTCAATTTTCAGCTTCTTCCTGCTTTCTTTTTCAGGCGCAACTTCTTTATGATTTGGAGTGGGATCTTTCAACACTTGTCCGCTTCTCAACGTCACAATATTTACCGTTTCTTTGGGATTATTTTAAGTATCAGCTGGCAGAGTACCTGGGATTCTATCAGATAATATAGTTGCAATTTATCCCACTTGTCTCTCCAAGTTACGCAAACCTGTCCCAAATTGTTTGATAGCTGCCCCATGAGCATCTAATCTTTCATCAGTCTTGACAATTAATGACTTCATAAGATCTTCTAACCTAGACTGAATTGGCTGTTGAGGCTGAAATTGTGGCCTCGGCTGATTCCCAAAACCAGGAGCTCGTTGAAATCTCAAGTTATTTTGTTGCCATGCATTTGGTGTGCCCCCAGGTGAACTCCATGAAAAATCGCGACTGTAGGACTTTCTCTGAGTACGGATTTTTCTTTATTTTTAGTTATCCCGACGTGGTTCTCGACCCCTAAACGCGATCCCGACTTAATTCCTTGGGCCTTTACTTAGATTTCAAAGCTCCAAATCACTAGAACTAGCTCCACAACATTTACATAGCTCGGAATCCTCCTACAAAGTATAAAATACACAATTAGTGCAAAACACTATTGATCAAAGCACAAACACTATTAAAGTACAATAAATTCAAGTGTAACAAACGACTAAAATATTAGATTATAGCCTACCATCAAGTATATTTCTATAGAGCTTACGACTAAGTTCCACAGATTTTGGAAATTTTGTACGGATGTTCTATTTTGGAGTTATTATGAGTTTTGTCCAATTATCTTATTTTCTTAGTTGTTAATTCTGTTAAGCTATCAATGAATGTTATGCTTACCTAGTTACAGAGACTTGATTCCATCACGACATCCTAAGGTGGGAAATTGGGATCGTGAGAAGTTGGTATCAGAGCTCTAGGTTCATAGGTGGTACGAGTCATAAACAAGTTTAGTAGAGTCTTGCAGATTGGTATGGAGACATTTGTGCTTATTTTCGAGAGGCTACGAAACTATTAGGAAAATTCCACTTCTTTGATTCCTTATCGTGCAGACTTGTTGATTTTGAAATCTGAGTTTTTGTCTTTCTATTCTCTCACAGATGGTGAGGACACACACTGCTGGATTTGATCATCAGATACCTACACCCTTGCTAGATCCACGAGAGGTCAAGGCCAGGGTAGAGGTCGAAGAGGAGCATGTGGTGCAGCCATAGCACCTGCTCGGGCATCAACTAAGGAGCCACCAGTAGCTCCGATTGGGGGACAAACACCCGAGATGCCTGTTGTTTCCCATGGACTTCAGGAGACCCTAGCACAATTCTTGAGCATGTTTGCAACTTTAGACCAGAGGGATTGATTCCTCTTGCACCAGCTACATCCCAGGCTGGGGGAGGAGCTTAGACTCCCGCGGCCCGTACTCTAGAGCAGTGGGTCCACATTGATTAGGTTCTTGGCATCATGCCATCACAACCATCTATTGTGGTTTAGCCTGAGGTCAGGCTAGCGACATCTGAGGAGGATCAGAGGAGACTTGATAGGTTCAAGAAGTATGATCCTCCTACTTTCAGCGGCATAACTACTGAGCATGCACATGGCTTTCTAGAGAAGTGCCACTGTATTCTCCGCACCATGGCTATTGTGGAGGTTAGCTGAGTTTCTTTTACTACATTTCAACTGTCAGGAGCAGCATATCATTGGTGGTAGGCTTACAAGGATGGTAGGCCAGCTGATGTAGCCCACTCACTTGGGCTCAGGTTTTAGAGATGTTTTTGTGACAGTTTGTTCCCCAGACCCTTGGGGATGCATATCACACAGAGTTTGAGAAGCTGCATCAGGGAACTTTGACAGTCTCAGAGTATGCTATCAGATTCATTGAGTTGTCCTGATATGCACCTACCTTTGTTTCTATAGTCAGGGAGCGAGTTCGCAGATTCATCGAGGGGCTCAACTATGGTATTAGATTTAACATGGCTCGAGAGTTGGATAGACACTCCATATAAATAGGTGGTAGAGATCGCTCGGAGGTTGGAGGGTATATGGTGCCGAGAGAGAGAGAGAGAGAGAGGAGAGGGATGCCAAGAAGCCTTAAAGTTTTGGAGGATTTAGTGGTGCTCAACTACAGGTACAACCCGACATGGCAGGGGGTATGTGAATCATCTAGTTCATTCAACATTTTTAACTTCTAGCGGTACCCCGGTCATTCCAACATATTAAATTGTCCGTTATGCACTGCCACTTTTTAGTGCGCCTCCAGCACGGGGTACTTTCAGCGGTCATTCCAACCGCTAGACCAGAGTCAATTTTAGCAGCCACACCCACTGAGAGATTGCTTTGAATGTGGTGATACCCAGCATATGGTGAGGGTCTGCCCCAGGCTCAGGAAAGGGTGCACCTCCACAGTCTACACAGGCTCCACAGATTCCACAATGTACACATGGTTCACATGCCATGGTTGCTTCTCCAGTTGCCGTCCCACCTGCATCGCCAGCTAGGAGTGGAGGTCAAGCAAGCAGAGATTGCCCTAGAAGGGGAAGACATGCTCGTTTCTATGCTTGTTTGGGTAGGACGAAGGCTACCTCTCAGATACTATCATCACATGTATTGTTCTAGTCTGTCACAGGGATGCCTCAGTTTTATTTGATAGAAACTCCACTTACTCATATGTGTCATCTTACTTTGCTATGTATTTGGATATATCACGTGATTCTTTGAGTGCTCTCATATATGTGTCCACACCTGTGGGAGATTCTATTATTGTAGACTGTATTTATAGGTCATGTTTAGTTACTATTGGTGGGTATGAGACCAAAGTTGATTTATTGCTACTCAACATGGTAGACTTTGATGTGATCTTTGGCATGGCCTGGTTGTCGCCCTATCATGCTATTTTTGACTGTCACGCCAAGACTCTAATACTGGCTATGCCAGCGTTGTCGCAGTTGGAGTGGAGGGGTACATTGGATTATATTCCTAGTAGGGTTGTGTCCTTTCTAAAGGCACAATGAATGGTTTAGAAGGGGTGTGATGCGTACCTAGACTTTGTGAGAGATGTCAATCAAAATACTCCTATCATTGAGTTAGTTCCGCTAGTGAGAGATTTCCCAGATGTATTTCCATCAGAACTACCTCGCATGCCGCCCGATAGGCATATCGATCTTGGTATTGACTTGGTGCCAGACACTCAGCCCATTTCTATTCATGTAACCTAGTGAAATAAAAGACCACCAGAAAATATATCATAAGTTGGGATGGGTATACCTCTTATTGAAAATAAAATAAATTTCAATTGGAGTTGTATTTTGAAACTCATTGAGGTTTGTTTAGTTCGCAATCTCAAGCTATGTTTGGTTTTGTTTTCTTGAAAATCGGCCTTATAACCATCCTTTCGATTGATCTTTTAAAAGAGAAATCGTTTCGCTTTTCAAATCTGTTCAAACTCAAAGCTCAATTAAAAGTGGTTGGTGATAGCAAAACGAAGTCTTCAATTTCTTAAGAAAGTAAGTGATTAAAGTGTTATAGTGAACATGGTTTTACACTTGGATTCTATTTTTTTTTACCTATGGGTCTTGTTTGCCTATGTTCCTAAAACACTCAAATATACCAAAAATATTCAATAGTAATGTTAGTATAGACATATACGCAGAATAAACAACTAGATTCATCGTCTAAAAATGAGAGGGGAAAAAGAACTGGACACTTGATATCGGGCCAATGAACCATGCCTAACAGATCTACAAGCCGCGACAGACTTCATAGAGCGAAAGGCATCCTAGACTAGAACTTGGGATGAGTGCCAAATAACTTAGCAGGCCCAGTTCAAACAAGCACACAAAAAGAATAAAAGAAAATTATTGAAATCAATATGAGGCCCAACAAATAAATTCGCTACAAGTAAACAAGACTAAAGAATACAATATAACCGATTTTATTTGTATTAATCCTTGGAGGATTAATAAGAGTCCATGACCAAAGTCTTAGAGTAAAGCTTTATTCATGGACAAGATACCCTTTGCATCCCTAGCACTTCTGAGTTCACAAGGGTCTCATGGGCCCCAAGCAGTGCTTGTGTCAGGGACGGGCATCCTAACCACAAACAACGTTTCACACCACTCATGCTTACTCTTCCTCAAAGGTCTAGACACAAATGAGGTGTTAACTTAGTAATTATCATGAGAGCAGAAGCATTGGACACACAGTTTCAGACACTCATAATTTCAACAGAAAACTATTAGGACATTATTCTTAGAATGCAAGGATCACAACATTAGCTTTAAGATCAGAACTCAAAAATATAAAGACCAGCTATTGCAAACAAATTATAATATCTAGTGATGTCAATGGCCTTGAAGTTACTATAGCATGCATCAGGACACTTAGGAAAGTTATCACACTAATATAAGAACAAAGGGAGTCAGTGACAGTTATCAGTAAACCAATTCAAGCTTAGAAATGCTTGGTTAGGTGATCCAAGTGATAGGGAAGGCATGTACATTAATTTGATTATTTCTACTGAGGGTTCAACATTTTAAGATCCCTAACTAGGTTCACAGTACTTCAACAGTCATTTTAGTGATCTTCAAAACAATCAGAAGCAAACATATACATGGTTGAGGACTGACTCTACTAAGAACCTATATAGACAAGCTTGTTCAAACTTCCTAAGGGTAACAACACCGGCAAAGGCATTAATATAGGTAGGAGGCTCACTTTTAGCATTAATTTGACACTTCGCCTTAATGTGATAATGACTTTCACTACTTCAACACCAATAACTCAACAATGAGAAAGATAATGTGTAACCACGATACTAAATAAGAATAACTCACAATGGAAGAGATAACAAATAACGATGACTTCAAAAAGGATAATCAACATTGAAAGGGATAACATGTAACAATGACTTCAAATAATGATAATCATTAATGAAAGAGATAACATGTAACAATGAATTCAAATAATGATAATCAACAATGAAGGAGATAACATGTAACAATAACTTCAAAAATAATAAATCGACAATGGAAGAGACAACATGTAACGATGACTTCAAAACAATGGTAAATCAACAATGGAAAGGATTTCATGTAACAATAACTTCAAATAATGATAAATCAACCATGGAACAAATAACATGTAACAATGAAAGAGGCGACAACTTCAACCAAAGCGTAAGAGCAAAATGTCAAGTAAGATGTAGAACAAGTGTTAAACAAGTCATTTAAGGCATGTAAGAATAGACTAACACAAGTAAGAGTAGATTGATTGTGAGAAGTTAGAACATGATATGAAAATTCAATTAAAGCATGGAAAGAGTCTTAGTAGCATAAACCGGACCAATACCACATATAACACGTGTACCCACTCGTCACGTTGTATACGCGCCTTCACATAGCATAAATGACACAATCAATCCCAAATCCTAAAGGGTAGTTCTCCCTCACAAAATTAAGCAAGATACTTACCTCAACTAGGATAACTCAACTATCGGAAATAGCTTTTCCCCTAAAATTTGCCTCCACACGACTCAAATCTAAAAACAATCGACTTAATATCATCAACCAATGCAAGGGAAATAATTACAACAGATAAAGCTATGCTCTTCACACTTTTCCCATAAAGTCAACCCGGGGCTCGCCCAGTTAAAAACCGAGTCCAAGGGTGGATTCTGACTACCCATAACCCCACGAGTTAATATATTGATTTGTTTCAAAATCTGAGTCCAAATCGACTCTCAAAACTCAAATTCTTAGTTTTCAAAAACTTGACAAAGTTTCACAAATCTTCACTTTGATTCACATGATTTTGATGTTAAATCTAAGATATATTGATGAATATAGTTGGAAATTGATTAGAATCACTTACCCAATGTTTGTTGATGAAAATCCCCTCTCCAAGTTCCCTCCTACCGAGTCTAGGGTTTTAGAATAAGAGAATACGTTGAAAAATCTCGACTCCCAGCCCTTTTGATCAACTGCATATGTCGCAATTGCGAAATGGGTTCGCAATTGCAAAGTATTCCTCGCAAATGCGGCCAGTGTCAGTCTTATGAGGAGGTAGTAATTGCGACTCTGGCTTCGCATTTGCGAAGCCAGCCTTCATTGCAAATATGACTGTTTTGTCGCAAATGCAAAATACCCCTCTACCTGAGCTACTTCGTAATTGCGAGTCAGGTATCACAGTAGCGATACCTGAGGCCCCCCTACGAAGCTCGTAATTGCGAACGTGGTGTCCGCAAATGCGACACCAGAGGGTGATGCACACCAAATCCTGTTTTTTAGTCTAAAACATTCAGTAACATTCCGAAACTCATCCGAGCCCTCGGGGCTCCATACCAAACATCCACACAAGTCTAAGAACATCATACAAAATCGCTCGCGCATTCAAAACATAAAAATAACATCTAAAAATACGAATTGAACACTAAAACACATAAGTTTCAAAGTTAATTTCAAGAACTACTAGAATTGCAACTAAGCGACCGAATCCTTTCAATTCAACTCCAGATGATACCAAATTTTGCAGACAAGTTTTAAATATCATAACAGACCTATTCTGTTCCAAAATAAAATTCCGAACTCGATAGCTAAAATCAACCTACAGTCAAACTTTTCAACTTCAAATTGTCAAATTTCAGTAAAACAACACAAATCAACCTACTGTCTTCCAAATTCAATTCCGGGCATACTCCCAAGTCCAAAATCACGATACAAAGCTATTAGAGCCATCAAAACACTATTCCAGGGTTGTTTTCACAAAAGTCAATGTTTGGTCAATATTTCTAACTTAGGCTTCTAAGCTAAGAACCAAAGGGTCTAAATCAACTTGAGATCTTCCCGGAACGAAACTAATGAACCCCGTAAGTAAAACCATAAACACACATGTGTGAAACATAAAAAGGGGTAACGGGGTGCAATTACACAAAACAACCGATCGGGTCGTTACATTCTCTCCCTCTTAAAATACACGTTCATCGTCGAACGTTCATAAGGACATACCGGATGTGGTGAATAGATGAGGATAACGACTCTGTATATCGTTATCGGTCTCCTAGGCTGCCTCCTCGATTAGATGGCCCCTCCATTGAACCTTCACTGAAGCAATGTTCTTTGATCTCAACTTCTGGACATGTATGTCCAAGATAGCCACTAACTCCTCAATATTAGTCAAATCCTTGTCAAATGGACTATGCTGAAGTCTAAAACCTGAGACGCATCATCATAATAATTATGGAGCATCAAAACATGGAACCGAGCGAACCACAGATAAGCTAGGTGGAAATGCAAGCTTGTAGGCCACCTCACCAATCCTCTCAAGGATCTCAAAAGGTCCAATATACCTAGGGCTCAACTTGCCCTTCTTTCCGAACCTCATCACACCCTTCATGGTTGAAACCTAGAGCAAGACCCGCTCTCCAACCATAAATGCTATATCACGAACCTTCCGATCGGCATAACTCTTCTGTCTAGACTGGGCTGTACGAAGCCGATCCTGAATAAACTTGACCTTCTGTAAGGCATCTCGAACCAAATCCGTGCCCAATAACTTAGCCTCTCTCGGCTAAAACAAACCAACTGGAGAACGACATTGTCTCCCATATAGGGCCTCTTGAGGAGCCATCTGAATACTCGACTTGTAGCTGTTGTTGTAGGCAAACTCCGCAAGCACCAAAAACTGATCCCAAGAACCCCCGAAATCCATAACACAGGCACGAAACATATCCTCGAATATATGAATGGTACGCTCGGACTGTCCATCCGTCTGGGGGGGGGGTGAAATCTTGTACTTAATTCAACCCGTGTGCCTAACTTACACTACACAACTCTCTAGAAATGCGATGTAAACTTCATGCCCCGGTCATAGATGATGGATATTGTGCATGCCATGATGTCGAACAATCTTGCGGATATAGATCTGAGCCAATTACTTTGAAGAATAGGTATTCACTATCGGAATGAAGCGAGCTGACTTGGTCAATGTGTCCACAATCACCCATACCGCGTCAAATTCGTTTGAATTCGTGGGAACCCAACAACGAAGCCCATGGTAACACGCTCCTATTTCCACTTGGGAATCTCAACTCTCTGGAGCAAATTGCTTGGCCGCTTATGCTCATACTTCACCTGCTGACAATTTAGGTACCGAGCTACATACTCCACTATGTCTTTCTTCATTATCCTCCACCAATATTGTTGTCTCAAATCCTGATACGTCTTAGTGGAACCCGGATGAATGGAGTAATGCGAACTGTGGGCCTCCTAAAGAATCAACTCACGTAACCCATCCACATTGGGCACACATAACCGACCCTACATCCGCAACACACCGTCATCTCCAATAGAAACCTCATTGGCATCCCCGTGCAGTACCATGTCCTTAAGGACAAGCAAATGGGGGTCGTCATACTGATGCTCTCTGATGCGGTCATATAAAGAAGACCAAGAAACCATGCAAACAAGAACATGACTGGGCTCCGAAACATCCAATCTAAAAAATTGGTTGGCCAAGGCCTAAACATCCATGGCTAGTCGCCTCTCTGTTGCCAGTAGATATGCTAAATTACCCAAACTCTTCGCCTTTCAACACAAGGCATCGACCACCATATTGGCCTTCCAGGGATGATATAGAATAGTAATATCATAGTCTTTAAGCAACTCTAACCACCTCCGCTGCCGCAAGTTAAGATCTTTCTATTTGAACAGATGGTGAAGACTTCAGTGGTCGGTATAGATCTCACGTGCCGTACAAATAATTCCACCAAATCTTCAATGCATGAACAATAGCTTCCAATTCCAAGTCGTGGACTAGATAATTATTCTCATGGACCTTCAACTGTTGAGACGTGTAGGCAATCACCCTAACATCTTGCATCAACACCGCACCAAGGCCAACACGAGACGCATCACAATACATAGTGTAAGACCCTGAACCCATAGGCAACACCAACACTAGGGCTGTAGTCAAAACAATGAGCTTTTGAAAGTTAGCCTCACACTCCTCGGACCATATGAAAGGAGCACCATTTTGGGTCAATTGGGTCATAGGTGCGACAATATATGAGAAACCCCCTTACAAAACAACAATAATACCCGGCCTGACCAAGGAAACTCCAAATCTTAGTAGCTAGAGATGGTCTGGGTGAAATATGAACTGCTTCAATCTTCTTTGGATATACGTTTATCCCCTCACTCGACACCACATGACCCAAAAACGCCACCTAATCAAGCCAGAATTCACACTTTGAGAATTTTGCATACATCTTATTTTCTTTCAAAGTTTGAAGCACGATCCTCAGGTGCTGCTCATGATCCTACTAACTGCGGGAGTACACCAAGATGTCGTCAATAACCACAATGACTAATGAATCATGATATGGCTGGAATACACTGTCCATCAGGTGCATATATCTTGCTAGGGTGTTGGTAAGCCAAAATGACATCACAAGGAACTCGTAGTGACCATCGCGTCCTAAAGGCAATTTTTAGAATATCCGGATACCGAATCTTTAGGTGATAATAACCTGACTGCAAATCAATCTTTGAGAATACTTTGGCACCCTCTAGCTGATCAAGTAAGTTATCAATGCGCGGTAACAGATACCTATTCTTCACTGTAACCTTGTTAACCTAGCGATAATCAATACACATGCGCATGATACCATCATTCTTCTTCGCCAACAAAAATGGAGCACCCCATGGCGGCGTACCAGGACGAATGAACCCTTATCAAGCAATTCTTGCATCTGCTTTTTAACTCCTTCAACTTCGCTGTGGCCATAAGATATGGTGGAATAGAAATGAAATGCATTCCCGGCAACAAGTTAATACCAAAATCTATATCTCTATCGGGCGGCATGCCCAGAAGATCTGCTAGAAATACATCTGGGAAGTCTCTCACTACCAAAATTGACTTAACGGTAAGAATATCAGCGCTGACATCTCTTACAAATGCTAGATAGGAATCACACCCCTTCTCAAATATCCGTGGAGCCTTTTAAAATGTCACAACCCTGCTAGGAACATAATCCAATGCACCTATCCACTCTAACCGTGGAAAACCTGGCATAGTTAATATCACAGACTTGGCGTGAAAATCTAGAATAACATGATAGGGCGACAACCAGTCCAAGCCCAAGATCACATCAAAGTCTACCATACTAAGTAACAAACAGATCAACTCTGATCTTAAAACCACCAATAACAACTAAACACGGCTGATACACACGATCCACAACAACAGAATCTTCCATAGATGTGGACATATGAATATGAGAACTCAAAGAATCACGAGATATATCTAAGTACGGAGAAAAGTAAGAAGACACATATGAATAAGTGGATCCCAGATCAAATAAGACTTATGCATCTCAATGACAAACTGAAACCATACCTGCGATGACTACGTCTGAAGCAACTTCCCTATGTCATACCTTGAAAAGCATCGAATCTGGCCTGGCATCCCCCTCTAGGGCGACCTCTAGCCACCCATCCCCCACCCCTAGCTTGTTGTGCAGGTGGAGTGGCAACTAGGGCAGCGACCATGGTCTAAGAAGTCTTTGGTCCAGACTGAATCCGTGGAGCCTTAGTAACCTGTGAAGGTGCACCTCCTGAGTTGGGGTAGTATATAACCATATGACGGGTATCAACACACTCAAATCAAGGACTCGTTGGGCGTGGTTGCTGGGACTGGCTCGGGCCTGGTTGGCTGGACTGACCGCTGAAGGCACCTAGTGCAGGAGGTGCACTAGAAAGTAGCTGAGGAAAGTGTGCAACCTGAGACCTCGCGATAGCCGGAGTACCACTAGAAGCTGGAAGTGCTGAGTGAACTAGACGGCTCACAAAGCCTCTACCATGACAGGCTGAAGCTGTAGTGTAGCTACCACTAAATCCTCCAGTACCTCAAGGCCTTTTGGCCTCCTTGTCCTCTCTCTCATAGCCCGCATACCATACAACCTCTGTGCAATCTCTACTATCAACTGATATGGGGTATCTTTCTCCAGCTCTCGAGCATGCTGAATCTGATACCATAGTTGAGCACCTCAATAAATCGATGGACTCGCTCCCTAACTGTACAAACCAAAGTAGGTACATATCTGGACAAATCACTGAATCAGACAGCATACTCTGACACAAACATAAAACCATAGAGCAATTTCTCAAACTCCACGCGCTATGCAACCTGAAGGGTCTAGAGAACAAACTCTCTCAAGAATATCTCTGAAAACTGAGTCCATGTAAGTGAAGCTGCATCGACTGGCCTACCCTTCTCGTAAACCAGCCACCATTAAGATGCTGCGCTCGATAGTTGGAAATCAGTGAAAGCAACTCCGCTCGTCTCTACAATACCCATGATGCAGATAATACAATGGCACTTTTTAGGAAAATTTTGTGCATTCTCTGAAGCTAAGCCACTAAAAGTAGGAGGATGGTACTTCTTGAACCTCTCAAGTCTAAGCTGCTCCTTCTCAGATGCCACTGCCCTAACCTCGGGCTGAACCGGAACAACAGGCTGTGTTGGCATAACCTCTAGGACCTGATCAATACGGACCCGCTACTCTGGAGTACGGGCCACGAGAGTCTGAGCTCCTCCCCCAGCCTAAGATGATGGTTCTAGTGCATGTGAAGTAACCCCTCCTAAGCTAGAGTACCAAACTTGCTCAAGAACTATGCGAGGGTCTCTGTCACGACCCAAACTGATGGGCCGCGACGGGCACCCGGTACCTTACTCAACCGAGTACCAACATAACGTATCTTTTCATGACATACTTATCATAGATAACTGAGCCGGAAGGCTGCCGTGAGATAAGTAGAATACAACATGTGATACCAACTTATACATAAGACATACGAGCCTATAAGACCAAAATAACCACTCTTATACTGAACATAGGCCGACAAGGCCATACAATCTTTTGCGTACATAACATTTGTCTACAAGCCTCAAAGAATACATAATTTTCATAAAGGTCGGGATAGAGTCCCGCCATACCAAATAATACACGTCTAAATCATACTAACCAAACAAGCAACTCCGAAGCAAATGGAGAGCACCAACATCTTCCGCTGAGCTGATAGCCTACTAGGAGGGATCTCGACCTGTCTATCGGGACATGCGAGCATAAAACGCAATGCCCCTAGGCAAAAGGGAAGTTAATACAAATAATGTGCCGAGTATGTAAGGCACATAAATAAGTACATAACAAACATGGAAGGAAATATAGAGTAAATGATTCAACCTGTATGTCGGGATAACATTGTAAATCATGAAATAATTATAGTGTCATGCATATGCATATGAATGTCATGTCGTGCATAGGTACATGTTTCATAATATCATCGTCTCTGAGGGCATCCCATCATATCATCTCGGCCACTGTGGGCAAATCATCAACGTATACCAGCTGATCAGGTGGTGGTGCGTATATAACGCGATAACCTTTTCCATATCCCATATACATACATATACATATATATACATACATACATATATATATATATATATATATATATATATATATATATATATATATATATATAACACCATCTGGTCATGGGTCAACGTGCATGTATAAATGCATGAAATTTATATGAAATACGTTAATAAAATCTCTCGGTATGTCATAAGACCTTTATGCCTATGATTAATATCATGAAATAAAGTTTACCAACTTACGTATTTTTGAGACCCATGAACATATGATAGAATAATATGACACATGGGAAAATAAGAATATATACATCTCTAGCATTTCTATGAATAGAGTAATTTATGGAAGTTGTGCATTTGCTCGTTTCATTTGTATCGTATGGATCATGCCAAATAGAAAGAAGGGATAGCCTCAACATACCTGGAGTAGGGAAAAATCCGTATGATGTTCTTAAAAAAGGTTGTACCGTACTCCTTTAGAACCGTAAAATTTTACCTTGCTAAATCTCGTTGGAATAGTTTGGTTGCAAGAAGGATTGCTAATATTTTTTTATCTTCTTATTGCAATGCCTTGGTATTGAAAATATTAGGAAAGAGTTTGCATTTGGTTGGAGTGCCTTTGAGAATGAATTATCAGAATGCTATAACGTTATTGTGTCTTGGTATTGAAAATATTAGGAAATAGTTTGCATTTGGTTGGAGTGTCTTTGAGAATGAATTATCAGAATGCTATAACGTTGTTGTCTTGGTATTGAAACATTGGAAATGAAATTTTCAAGAATGGTTTCTTTCGAAAGCTTCAAAGTTTGAGGTGTCTTGTAACTAAGGCATTAAGATGCCACCTAATAAAAAATTGTTCAAAGAGTCATTCTTTTAATACGTGGCATGCTGCCACGTTTTGGGGTAATCTTATCCAATATATTTTCAATTAATTAGGTAATGTCTCGTTACCCGATAATTAATCAATTACTCGCATAGTTGAAAATTATTCCCACTTACTTAAAATACTACTTATTTTTTTAAATACACCTTATACATCATACTATCTTGGTCATATGGTACCTCGTATGGTACTAAGTCCGTAAATATTGGGTATTATCGCTCGGCCCGTATTTTATCCCAATATGTCAACTTGGACGAAAATTCATTTTCTTTGATTTGCTTCCCCTATCACCTTCACGAATTTACTCATCACTTGTTTGAAATAGCATAATGCTTATAATATCAAATTAATAAACAAAATGACATATAATAACGAGAAGTAATGGAAGACGGAGTAATAACTGATACGAAACAAGTTAATAACATAGGCTAATGCCAGAATTGTAACTACGGAAACAACATAAGGGGATCAATTATAAAGAACCACTACAGTCAAATGCGGATCCAAACTGATAAGACAAGGAAGAATAAAAGCAACAAGAAGTGTTTCCCCAATTATTCTTTACAACGTGAGAAATACAACAAGAATCACCAATGAGGTACCTCCTCGTACACGACAAGAACCACAACCGAGGTACTGCCTCGTATTCACATTTCTCAATATCGATCACAATCTTTCCTTATACAGCCACATGAACCGTACATTTAAATAATTTTGAATTTTTTTTTTTTTAAAATAGCTTCATGCACTTTAGCGCACCTTATGGCGCTACGTGGCTTCAAGTAATTTTCTACAAGCAACACTTACATAAGTCCCACTTTATGTCGTCACATGAACATTAGACCCTATCCTTATATTGCCACATGCGCATCAATATAACATCAAAATAACAACTCGCACCCAAGTGCCCATACGTCACAACTTTCCAATAATCATTAATATCAATGTTTTCACAATAATAGCCATGGCTCAACTACAAAATGTACAAGAATATCAACAATAACAATGAATGTAAATTTTGAATAAGAAAGATATCTCAACAATTAACACTTCGCTTCAATGTAATAACGAATTTCAGAACTTCAACACAATTAACTCAACAATGAGAAAGATAATGTGTAACCACGATACTAAATGTTTCTCTTAAACGCACACGCAAGTATACGTGATCGACAAGTAATATAGGATTGTAGGTCCAGATATCGTAACCGCAGGGACTCGTCATTAACTATCAACTAAATTAAACCCAAATAATTAAGCTATTCAAGTGATTTTCTAAAGTATGAATATTTAAATAAAGCTAAGCTAGAGTAACAAACTAAGATACTAAAGAAAATAAGTTGGCGAAATTAGACACGAATTTAATGAGAGACGATATTGTAGAGCTATGGGTTAACTAACAACACCGTTTAGTCTTCCATTTAAAGTATCTAATTAGTTTACCTGGTTTATTGGTTGACAGGGTTTATATTACTCGTAGTATTCTCCCGAAGTACCACTCATCTATTCAAGCTAACCTAACTCCTATATTCCTAGGGAATTAGGATTAACAAGAACACATTAATATTTCCCGTTTAATAACCAAGCAAGGCGAATAGGTATATCCCTATCATAACTTCAAATCCGTTCCCGATACTCAAGTTCAAGATCTTTCTCTACTCAATATTATATGAATCATAGATTCGTAGGTAGTATTCAATTGGTGATCAAGCAATCAAATAATTAAGCACAAGATTGAATAAATAAACCAATATGATAGAATAATAAGAACAACTCAAGTTTCAAACTAGAACGTTCATGTAGCACCCACAACTCTAGACCTAATAAACTATGAAATTAAAGGAAGAAAAGAGAAGAAAAACTCGCTGAAAGCTTCCTCCAAATGTGGTTTATGTTCTCTCCTCCAAAGTGGCGTGTACTCCTCCCAAAAATATGTTAGATCCCCTTTTATATATGTTGGGAACGTGCAGGATTGAAATCTCCAAGTCCCAGCCGAATTAGGACAAAATCCTCCCTTCAGTGTCTCGCTTGGTGCCTGGCGCGAAGCTAGACACTGAACTTTTTAGCCCGCTGTTAACGTCATTTTGGTTGGTGCCTGGAGCGAACCTAGGCACCAAACTCGTACTTCCTCCAAATTCTTCCGTTTTTACTTCATTTTGCATGCAAACTTTCCAAATCACTTCCAATTGACTCCTACACATACAAAAATAAACAAATTAGCTCAACTCATTGTAATTACATATTAGAACATCAAAGAATAGAACAAACTGTGAGGCAATTCATATACAAAAATACATGCTTTTGGACGAAAATCACCACCCCACACTTAGACCCTTGCTAGTCCTCAAGCAACCTAAACTTTACTACCTAAGACACACAACTCGAAGTACCACATAACGGGGGAGCATATGCCCATTAAGCACATTATACTTATGACTATGGTTGATAACAATAAGCTAGAGCATATGCAATCACATACACTTCCCCTTTTCTCATCCCATTCTTGAAAGGAATTATTCATAACTAAGACACCTTTCTCATAACAATCCTAGCCTAAAAAAATGACTCAATATCACAATTCACTCATGGCTTGAACACCCAACATTATAGAGAAGTCTAATAATGTTACATATTCCTCGTGAAATCATGTGCCCTCACAACGAGAACAAGAGAGTAAGTTGAATTCACACACTCGAATCTCATGATCAAATACAGTTTAAGGACTCACATCTACTAGAGAAAATCTCTCACTCTCACAAAGAAGCCACATGCATGCAAAAGGTACCATAGGTTTGCCCATAATGTAAACCTCTACTAATGTAGGCTCGCTCGATCTAAAATCAATTAGGAATTTTTTCATGGTTGTAATGTGGGCTAAGGGACGGGTAGGATATATTTAGGATTAGTGGTTTACCCTCCTAAGCACTTTAACACATCACATAATAAATTTAAGCACAAATTCTTCAATCCACTTCAATTTCACAAATAAGATCACCCCCACCCATAATTATTCCCTCTTTCTTTAAGCACTACTTTAATTTATACCCTACTAGAAAGAACAAGACAACAATTCATTCATCCCTATTTTTCCTTCTCTTTTTCATATTTTTCTTCTTTTTTCCCCTCAATTTATGCTAGTGGTGTATTCTTTTCCAAAAAAGGTGAACATTTCTTTCTTTCGTTGGTTCCACTCAAAAGCCACCCTACACTTAGTCCTTGCTTCTTCTAGTGCTCATTTCATAATTAAAGTGCCTTTAGAGGTAATAGGATCAAAATAATGTCAATTTAGAACAAAAGAGTATAGGCTTGTAATGTGGGTGCCAAATAAAAGGTCTACAAGCTCAAAAGAGTTTACTAGGGATCAATGTTATTTGTGATAAGCAATTAAGCTCAAAAAGATCATAGAAGGCCTAAAATCATTTTTTCAAACCAAGCATCACCTAAAATCTCGCTTCAACTCACATACCAGACAAGTTCTAGACTCAAGTACAGTGACATAGACTACACCAAAACCTCACCACACATGCCACATGACTCACTAAGGACGGTCTCATTCCAACTCTCAAACAACTCAAGTATTCACAGAGCCATAATATATTAAGCATTAAGCACAAAGTGAACAATAATCAAGTAAAAGAGTCATAGGCGTCACTAAATATGCTATCCAATCTATAAAGGGATCATGCTCAACTTCAAACACATACAGAATATACTAAACATGCCAAAGCCTAAATATGCTACTATCAAACAATTCAAGGGACTGTAAGAATTCTATCATTCTTCCTCCTTTTATTTTCTACATCCTAATCTACTTTAAAATAAAAAAACTACTACCCGGTTCAAACTACATCCCATGTAAAAGAAACGAGCCACAAAGAAAAACCAAGAGGGATTATTATTTAAATAAAACTATCTAGGACAAAAGAAAATATTTTTGGATTTTTATTGAATTTTAATCCCTCAAGAAAGCTATCCACAAAATCCATCGTCGAAAAAGTCCAAAGTTTTTTTTGAATGTTTTATTTTTTTTCTTTTAAGTTTTTTAAAAACAAAAATCGCTACACTAAGAAAGAGTACTAAAACTAATCTAAGATAGCACAAAAAATCTCCCAGACAATCTCCTTACAAACACTTAAAATTGTGCAATGTACTCAAGAATTCTATCATTCTTCCTCCTTTATTTTCTACATCCTAATCTACTTTAAAAATAAAAAAACTACTACCCGATTCAAACTACATTCCATGAAAAAGAAACGATCCACAAAGAAAAACCAAAGGGGATTATTATCTAAAGTAAAACTATCTAGGACAAAAAGAAAATATTTATGGATTTTTATTGAACTTTAATCCCTCAAGAAAGCTATCGACAAAATCCATCGTCGAAAAAGTCCAAAGTTTTTTTTGAATGTTTTATTTTTTTTCTTTTAAGTTTTTTTTTAAAAATAAAAATCGCTATACTAAGAAAGAGTACTAAAACTAATCTAAGATAACGTGAAAAATCTCCCAGACAATCTCCTCACCCCACACTTAAAATTGTGCAATGTCCTCAAGAATTCTATCATTCTTCCTCCTTTTATTTTCTACATCATAATCTACTTTAAAAAAAAAAAAACTACTACCTGGTTCAAACTACATTCCATGAAAAAGAAACGAGCCACAAAGAAAAACCAAGGAGAATTATTATCTAAATAAAACTATCTAGGACATAAAAATATATTTAAATGGATTTTTATTGAACTTTAATCCCTCAAGAAAGTTGTAACGACCCGACCGGTCATTTTGAGAATTTAAGCTCCGTTCGGTGGCGTAAGGACTTGAACAACTTCACATTTGTGTATATCGACCTGCGTGCATGGTTAGATTCAGTTACCGGATGAACCAGAGTCGAATTGGAAGGCACAATTTCAGTTATGGAAGCTTAAGCGATTGAAGTTGACCGGAGGTTTGACTTTTGAGTAAACGACCTCAGAATGAATTTTGGGTAATGTCAATCAGCTTTCATTCTATAAATGAGGAGTTAAGTGAAATAATATATTAGTCCCACAACTTGTTTGTAACAACCCGACCGATCGTTTTGTGTTATCAGACTCTGTTCCCCTAAATGAAACTTCCCATAGCGGCTTATTATGATTTATGACTTGCGGGGACGGGTGGTTCGGGATTCGGGAGTGTTTAGAGCAGTATAGGAAAACTTAGTTCCTTAAGGTTGACCATTTTGGTCAAGTTTGACTTCGGTCAACATTTTGAGTAAACGACCTCAAAATCGAGTTTCGACGATTCCAGTAGCTTCGTATGATGATTTCAGACTTGGGCATATGTTCGGAATGAGTTTTGGATGACTCGGGAGCGTTTCGGCGCCCAATATAGAAATAAGAATTTCCTTAAGTTTGAAATTTGGTTTGGAACGTGTTTTTGTGTTATCGAGGTCCGAATGGAATTCAAGTCCCGGAATAGTTCCGGTATGTCATTTATGACTTGCTTGCAAAATTTGGTGTCATTCCGAGTAGTATAGGTCGATTCAGCGCATTGAAAGCGAATTCTAGAACTTTAAGTTCAAAGTTTGATTCAATTTGGTTTTGGGGTCGAATTCTTAGTTCCGTTGTTGTTTTTGACGTTCCGAAAATTCGAGCGAGTCCGTAGCATGAATATAGACTTTCCAGTGCCTTTGGATAGGGTCCCGAGGGGCTCAGATGAGTTTTGGACCCCTCAGAGCTAATTTCAAAACACCAGAAAATCCCAGGTCTGGTTTCCTTCTCCGCGTTCGCGGAGGGGTGACCGCGTTCGCGAAGAAGGAACTGG
>ML242881.1:858-29313 GCA_005239495.1 Nicotiana undulata
TTTTTTCCTTTGTTTTGTAACTGTCGAGTGAGTAGTTGCAGCCGTAGACTCGGAACCTCTACTTTCATTAGGTACTTTATCAATATTATCATTTTCAGTTTCAGCCATGTGAAGTGAATGAAAAATGTAACTTACAGTCTTAAATGAGTTGAATACTTGAATGAACCAAAGCAAGACGAAGTCAGCACTCCTGAAATTTGATGTTCAGTCAATATATTTGTATGTTATAACTAGTTTTGTTATATATAAAAAGATAGTGTTCATGCATGTCAAAAATAGACATCTACATAGGTGCGGAATGCGCATGTATGACATTATAGATCTGACTCTAAGCTACTACTCATGGCACCTAAGGTCAATTACTTAACAACTCTTTCTCTTTTCTTCTTTATAATGGAATTATGTCAAAACAAACTAAAAGTATGCCAACCGAAGATCCAAATAAACAATCTAGTATATGACAAGTAAAGAAGCAATATTGTCATGAAAAGGAAATCTCAGTATATAGTACAAAACATAATTTCCCTCATCATTGAAGTTGGACAAGCAACAGTACAACCATAGAAAAGGTTGATAAACAAATAAACGAACGACTAATATTATTTGAAGCTAAATTCATCTTTTATTCGAAGAGATTAGTTGCTAAACTTTCCTATTGTGACCAAACCTTTTTCTCTAATACTAAAATTTGTCTGCAACAAGAAATAAACTCATGATGTGCACCTAAGCCACATCTTAGCACTGAACCAAAGTCCTTAAGTTCTCAAGGGTGAGCTACTGCATTTTTTATCTTCCTCCAAGTGAGATAAATAGTTTGAACTTGTTTCTATATATCTTTGTGTTTTTTGAAGTAACTAATAAGAAAGGAATGCTGTGCAATACAAAGTCGTCAAAACATTGGAGAACAAAATGAATCTAATATCTCAAATTGGTAAATCTGCAACAGCATTGCTGCAGATTGCAGAAGGCAGCACAGATCGAGATGGGTGACAAAAACAATAACCAAATTTCTAAAGATCGATTAGTCAAAAACAAACACAATTAGACGGTGTATACTGAGAAACATATCGAGATGTACAGAATAATCGATTTGAACAAAACAATAACCAAATTTCTAAAGATCGATTAGTCAAAAACAAACACAATTAGACGGTGTATACTGAGAAACATATCGAGATGTACAGAATAATCGATTTGAACAAAACAATAACCAAATTTCTAAAAATTGAAAGAACCCATTTGGAGAAAGAGAATTACCAGATCTATGGGAGAAAGGAGGGATTTTGAGTGAAGAAAGTTGAATGGAAATAACTCGAGTCTGACCGGCGATGAACCTGAACTCTGACTGACCGGCGAGCGCGAGTAAGACGACTGAAGAGGAAGTGAGGAACGGCGGCCGGCGGGTGTAGTATGACTGTAACTTACTGTCTTACTCCATTCTGTATAGGGAGGACTGAGAAGAGGAATTAGGAAATGAGGAAATGATGAGTTAGGGGTTAGGCCGTTCGGGTAAAGTAAGGGTGTGGGGTAAATCGTAAAAGTAATATATAATAAGGGTATAATTGTCATTTTAGTATATCTTATCGGTTTATCGATAAACCAATAACCGAATTGGACAAAATCGAAATCGAAATCGATAACTCGATAAGAAAATTTTCGAAATCAAAATCAAAATCATAAACCGATATCAATAAACCGATAAGAAATAATCGATTCGATTTATCGATAAATCGATTCGAATGCACACCCCTAGTTGCTTTGATGAGAGAAATTCTAGCACTAAAATAGACTTTCTTTGGATTAAATCAATGACCATTGTCGTCGTTGTTTTGCTATGAGAAATAAATAATTTATCCTTTTGTCAATGATGATTTAATAAAAAACATCATAAAAAATACCATAACTTTGACCAAATTTTGATTAAAATGGTGGTTTCTACTTATTTGGATCACCGCGTAGCCACCATTGCTAACATCTTGAAAATAAAAGTAATAGATAATTGACTAAAATGCGATAGAGGAATAGAATGCAGAATATAGAGTCGAGTGAGTCAAATATTATTTAGAACTCGAACCGCACATTGGAGGAAGCAGTAAAAGAAAAGATATTTATTCGCCACTCAAATATTAGCATTAAGTAAAAAAATTAAATTTTAACAATCACAAGTAAAGTCGTCAAAACGAATTACTTTATATATATATATATATTTATATATATATATATATATATATATTAGGGTACGTACTTTGCGTGTGTAATTTTGCGTCTACTAATAATGTGTTTAGAATATTCATGTAATTATAAGTAATATCTATCAATCTTGTTAATAGAAAAAAACTATTAAGAATGGCGGGATTCTACCGAATAATGTTATATTTACTTCTTTTTTCTGCAAAAAAATTGTACAAATATTTACAATTATTGATACAGGATATATCTTCAGTGCACCACAATGAGACTGTCACGATCCGGAATTCCCACCGTGAGGACCGTGATGGCGCAAAACATTACACTTGTTAGGAAAACCAACGTTAGAGACTTATTAGCCAATCCTTTTACATTTCAGTGATTTAAAACAAACAAGCTATAACAAGTCGAGATGAACGCCGGAATATAAATAACATCTTCGAATATATATACTACTACCCAGAAACGGAGTCACAATTCACGAACATTATAAGATTTTGCTGCAAGTATTTGTCCGAAAGAAATACAACTGTTTGCGGAACAAAGAAAACAATAGAGTATGAGGTATGGAAAGGGATGCCAGGGCCTGCGGACACCGACATGTCTACCTTGGGTCTCCTAGCAAGTGTATCCTACATCCAACCTATCGATCAACTCGAACTAGCTCCAAAATCTGCACAGGAAGTGCATAGTGCAGTATTAGTACAACCGACCCCATATCACGACCCAAAAACTAATCCTGTTGTGATGGCGCCTATCGTGGTACTATGCAAGTTGACACATTACCAAAACAAATCGATATTTCATTCTTAAGAGATAATTCAAAGTTATTCATTATAAACCTTCGTAAAGGAGTTCAAATCAAAACAAAAGTGCGGGAAAAAAAGCCCGACATCGGGGTGTCACTAGTCATGAGCAACTACTATAATTTTCTGATAATATCAATACTAACATAGTCTGGAAAATAACCAAATAATACTAAGGAAAGATAAAGAGGGAGAAAAGCAGGGGTGCGATCGTCAGGCAACTACCTTGCTAACTCTGATGGATCTGCGACTGAATAATCAACAACCGCTACCGTGTCCAGTAATGCCTGGATCTGCACACAAATATAGTTCATGTGACAAAAACTTGGTAAAATACGGCATACTTAAAAATCAGAGTTTAAGTCAAATCAACTCGTTTAAATATAGTTCTAGTAGATTCATTTAAAATATCTTCCAACGGTTTTCAAACAAAGGCTCAATGCATATGTGAGCACAAATAATGAAATCGTATACAACCCCTCTAGAAGACATCACTCATATACAACCCTTCGGGTAAACATCACTCCTGCCTCCTAATCACTCAACACTCGCACTCAGTAGGTACCTGCGCTCACTGGGGGTGTGTACAGACCTTGGAGGGGCTCCTTCAATCCAAGTGATATATCAATGCCCATCATGGAATCAATAAAACATGTTGCGACGTGCAGCCCGATTCCATAAATATCTTCACAGATCAGGCCCTCGGTCTCACTCAGTCATAAACCTCTCCAGCCTCTCGGGCTCTCAGAAATAAAAGTATTCATCCCAAAAACAACATTTATATGATGCATCAAAATAGAGTAACAGATACGGAAATATGAAGTAAATGTGTGTAAACATGACTGAGTACAGATTTTCAATCAAAACAGTGAGAGGACAACAAGAAAAGACCTCTAATGGTCCAAACAACACTAGCATAAGGCCTAAACACGGCATCCAACCTGATTTACAGATATTCTTCCTAAAACACATAAGAAGCATATAGTTTCAACAAAGTATTCAACCCACAGTTGCTACGGGACGGACCAAGTCACAATCCCCAACGGTTCATGCCCACACGCCCATCACCTAGCATGTGCGCCACCTCCAAATAGTAAAATGACACAAAAATCCGGGGTTTAATACTCTCAGGACCAGATTTACAATCGTTACTTACCTCAAACTAGTCAAATCTCTACTCCGCGATGCTCTTGCCGCTCGACTCGGCCTCCAAATACTCCGAATCTATTCACAACCAGCACAATACCATAAATATATGCTAAAGGAATGAATTCCACAAGAAAACTACCAAATTAGACTCAAAACCCGAAATCGGCTCAAACCCGAACCCCAAGCCCACGTCTCGAAACCAACAAAAATTACAAAACTTGAAAGAACATTCACTCAAGAGTCCATACATACAAAATTTATTAAAATCCGACATCATTTGGTCCCTCAAATCCTTAAATCAAACTCTCCAAAATCCCAAGCCCTAAGCCCTCATTTTCACCCTTAAATTCCTATAATTAGATGAAGAAACAATGGAAAAACACCATAGATAGGAGTATTAGAGCTCAAGAAACTTACCTCACTGAAAATCCATGAATCTCCTTTCAAAATCACTCCAAAAGCTCCAAAACCTGACTTGAAAATGGTGGAAATGAACCAAAATTTGCGAAGTCCCCATTTTATACTTTCTGCCCAGGCCTTTCGCACCTGCGGCTGAATATGCGCACCTGCGATGCTGCATTTGCACAAAAAAATCTGCACCTGTGGAACTGGCTCAACTTCTTTCTTCCGCATCTGCACCCCAGGTCTCGCACATGCGTGCTCGCAAATGCGGCCATTCCTGCGCACCTGCGAATCTGGTCTACCTCCATACTGCCCGCACCTGCAAACTCCCACGCGCGCCTGCGGCTCCCCATCCGCAAGTGCGGAAAATACCAGCAGCCTCAAACACCAGCAGAATCAGCTATCTCCCAACACAAAAAATTTATACGTTAGCCACCCGGAACACACTCGAGGTCCTCGGGACCTTAACCAATAATACCAACAAGTCATATAACCCCATACAAACTTAGTCGAACCTTCGAATCACCCAAAACAATATCAAAACACCAAATTACCCTCGGATTCAAGCCTAAGAACAACAAATCTTCCAAATTCCGCATACGTTGCCGAAACCTACCAAACCATGTACGAATGACCTCAAATTGTACTCACATGTCACAAATGGCACTACGAGGCTACACCAACTTCCGAAATTTCATTTCGACCCCGATATCAAATTTTCCACTGCGACCAAAATCGCTAAGTTTCTAACTTTCGCCAATTCAAGCCTAATTCTACCACAGACCTCCAAATCACATTCCAGATGCGCTCCTAAATCCGAAATCACCTAACGGAGCTAACCGAACCATAAAAATTCAAATCCGAGATTGTTTACACAAAGTCAACATCCGGTTAATTTTTCCAACTTAAGCTTCTAAATACGAGACTAAGTGTCTAATTCCACACCGGATCCGAACCAACTAACCCGATACGATACAATACAACTGTAAACCACAAAAGAAGAATAAATGGGGGAAACGAGGCTATAACTCTTGAAACGACCGGTCGGGTCGTTACACCCCACGTACTGGTAAGTGCCGAGCCTAATCTCAACGAAGGAGTGACGAGGCTACGGCGGGTCACTCACAACAAAATCTGCATACAGTTTATAATAAAAGCGGAATGGAATACAGAATAAAGTAAGTACTAACTTGCAAGAAGTAATTACAGTTCTCAAAAGTATTTTCCTCAGTGTTCAGATACTACCAATCCTTAAGTGCAATTAGGACTACCGTACATTTAATACAGTCAGGGAAAAACATAAACATATAGGTTGTTGCGGAGCGCAATGTACATATTATATCCACCCTTATTTCCTCTTAATAACATAAACACTGGAATATAAATAAAAGTGTTGTGGCGTGTAACCCAACCCACCATATCACAATAATCGCATTCATAGTTCACCCTTATGCCACCACAATCTACCCTTATTACACATGTTGCGGCGTGCAACTCGATCCTACCGTACAATATCAATTCACCCTTTTATTTTCTCAATATATCACCCTTGTTCCACCTGTTGCGGCGCGCAACCCGATCCCACAATATCAATATTTATTACTTAGTAAGTATAGAAATTTCACAACTCAAATCACAAAACCATTCACAATACTTAAACTTCCAACCAAAGCAAATGAGAGGCTTGTACACTATGAGAATTCACATAAGTAATACTACTCATCGAGACCAATCTAGAATATACCATAGAAACACCGATACCAGCTTAAGCAAATAATAGGAGGCAATGAAGCTACATGATAACTAAAAGCTTCAACAAAGGAAAACGAAGTCCAACAAGTAGAAATTAAGCATGGGAATTCAAGTAAAGCATGTAACAGTTAAGGCAAGGAAAGAGACAATATGAGAAGAACGGGAAAGAAACAGGAAAAAAAGATCAATTGTTGGCGCATAAGTACTCGTCACCTCACATATACGCCGCTCACATGAATTTCATATAGCAAATAAATCGAGGGTTCCTAATCCCCTCAAGGCAAGGTTAGACACAACACTTACCTCGCTCCACAGGCCACTCAATGCTCAATTACCGTTTTCCCTCTAGAATCCACCTCCAAACCACTCGTATCTAGCCACAATTAACTTAATAACATCAAATATGCTAAAGGAATAAATTACAATGTATAGATTTAGATTTCACAAACTTTCTCCCAAAAAGTCAAAAATTGACCCCGAGCCCGCTTGGTCAAAACTTGAGGTTCAGACCAAAATCCATTCACCCGTTCACCCCCCGAGCCTGATAATGTAATTTATTTTGAAATCCGACCTCAATTCGAGGTCGAAATTCTAATTATGCAAAAATCTCTAATTCTACCCAAACCCCCAATTTCTACCATCCTAGATTTTAGTTGAAAATACATGAAATATAATGATAATTGAAAGAAAGTAGGTTAGAATCACTTACCAAAAATTTGGGGAAGAAAATCTTATGGAAGAATCGCCTTTTGGTCTCTTAGTTTTGAAAGTTTATAAAGAATGGCCAATTCCCGTTTTTGAGTTCTGTTTTGTATAGCTAGGCGACAGTGTTCATCGCGTTCGCGTGAACATTGCCGCGTTCGCGGAGAGCTGCACCTGCTAGGCTTATGCGACCGCAAAACCCTCATTGTGTTCACGAAGGCTATGCCCCCTAGCCTTCGCGTTCGCGTTGAGCTGGTCGCGTTCACGAAGGGTAAGGCCCCTTTCGCTCTGCGTTCTCGACCAAGTCTCAGCGTTTGCGTAGGGTAAAAATCCTCCCCAGCCCACATCCCATTCGCGGTCGCAAGAATAGCTATGCGATCGCGAAGAACAATGCACCAGAACACTAGATACATCAAACACACCAGATTGTTTTCTAAGTTCAAATCACCCCGTAGCCTATACGAAACTCACCCGAGCCCTCGGGGCTCCAAACCGAACATGCACACAAGTACTAAAACATCATACAAACTCGCTCGCGTGATCAAAACACCAAAATAACGCCTAGAACTACGAATCAGACACCAAATCAAATAAAGTTTTCAAGAAAGCTTTAAAAATCTATTTTCATAATCGAACGCCCGAATCACGCCAAATCAACTCCGTTCCTCACCAAATTCGACAGAGAAGTCATAAATAACATAGTAGACCTGTACAGGGCTCCAGAACCAAAATACGGACCCTATATCAACAAGATCAAACATCAATCACTTCTTAAAATCATTAATGTTTCAAACTTTTAAAATTTTCATCAATATTCCATATCTCGAGCTAGGGACCTCGGAATTCGATTCCGGGTATATGCCCAGGTCCCATAGTTTGATATGGACCCACCAGCATTGTCAAAAAATAAATTCGGGTCTGTTTGCTCTAAACGTTGACCGAAGTCAACTTAGTTTAACTTTTTAAGATAAAAATTCTTATTTTTATCAGTTTTTAACATATAAGCCTTTCGAAAAAATACTTGGATTGTGCACGCAAATCTAGGAATGTAAAAATGAGAAATTTAGGGATTCAAAACGCAGAATTTAGTTCTAAAACATGAGATGACCTATCGGGTCATCACATTCTCCACCTATAAAACAACGTTAGTCCTCGAATGAACATAGAAAAGTACCTGGGCTAGTAAAAAGGTGGGGATATCTACTCCGCATATCTTACTCGGACTCCCAGGTAGCTGCCTTAGCCGGCTGACCTCTCCATTGCGCTCGAACTGAAGGATAACTCTTCGATCTCAACTGACGAACCTGTCGGGGTAGAATAACCACCGACTTCTCCTCATAAGTCAAATCCTTGTCCAACTGGATAGAGCTGAAATCTAACACGGGGAACGGATCACCATGATTCTTTCGGAGCATGGACACATGGAACACTGGATGAATTGCTGATAATCCCGGAGGCAATGCTAACTGTAAGCCACCCCTCCTACTCTCTCAAGAATATCAAAAGGTCCGATATACCTAGGGCTCAGCTTTCCCTTCTTCCCAAATCTCATGACACTCTTCATGGGTGATACCCGGAGCAGCACTCTCTCCCCGACCATGAAGGCAACATCACGAACTCTACGACCGGCATAACTCTTCTGCATGGACTGAGTTGTGCGAAGTCGATCCTGAGCAGGGGTTCCAATAGTCTGAGCCTCCCTAAACTTTGAAGCAAAAGAGTGGCAGACATTTGTGTGCAGCCGCATTGATCCATGCCTCAATGAGAACATCCTCCCACTTCCCCGTGCAGTTTTGGTGGCATCCATTGTGGCCGAATATCCAATAAACGTGGGAGCATTGATGTCCTCAAACATTACCTTAGCGATCCATAAAGAGGAGAGATCATATCCCTACCCCAACTTCCTCACAGAATATTTCAAGGATCAAAGGGTGAAGCCGAAGCATTATGACGTCGAGGTAAAGGCCACGAAGCCTTTCTCATGGTACCACCTCCAGGGAGCTGACAACCCGAAGTGCAAGGGTAAAGCTACTACCTCTGCTGGCCAGTCTGAGGAGCCAATGGTAGTGGTTACCAATGTGATATCGCTAGTCAACCCCTTTGAGCCGAAGCCCTTTTTCTTTCAATAACCACGTTACAGGCCTTTATCCGTTTTGTAATGACCCTTTCTTGGCACCTGATCTTTCCGTAGCATTCTTGAGAAACAATTGGCAAAAACATAAGTTTGGGGGAGAGACAAGGAGTTTGAAAGTGATAAAAGGTACAAAGAATAAAAAGAAATGAAGAAAAGGAAAGACAAAGGAAAAAAAGAAAGACCAACAACAACAATAACAACAACAACAAACCCATGTTGATCCCAACATGTAGGGTCTGAAGAGGGTAGTCTGTACGCAGACCTTACCCCTACCTAATGAAAGTGGAGAGGTTGTTTCAAATAGACCCTCAGCTCAGGAAAAGAAAGAAATACCAAAAAGAAAAATTCCAAGAAAAAAGTGAATAAGGTAGAAAGTTGAAGGGAGTCAACGAAAATAATGATGAAAGGCATGGACTAAATAGAAAATGAGAAAAATGAATGTCATGATCAATAAAGAGTGACGTTACATCTCTCTAGTTCCCCCAAGGAAGAAAATAATGGCTCAAAGAGTTGAGAAAGTATGAGCCTGAAAGAGAAAATGGAGTGCTTAAGCAAAGATGAAACAATTATATTCCAACAAGTCCTACCTTGGTCCAAAAGCCTTCATTACATCCCGCAAAAGCCCTACATGATTTCAAGTTGAGTGAGCTTACATTAGTGGTGATTTACATAAGGGGCAAGCTTATGGTACTTAGA
Organism: Nicotiana undulata; assembly: GCA_005239495.1. Classification (NCBI taxonomy): domain Eukaryota; kingdom Viridiplantae; phylum Streptophyta; class Magnoliopsida; order Solanales; family Solanaceae; genus Nicotiana; species Nicotiana undulata. The sequence goes on from ML242881.1 coordinate 10,687, forward strand.
GCCGGACTTATGACATTCTTTTGAGAGAGATGAGCAAACGTTTCACAATCCTTGCTCGAGTGTTACATTCTAAAGTGAGATTTGCTAATGGAGAGTAGAGGAGGAGCAGTTTGGGACCCACAATGACCTACGTGAAAGAGCGAGCATCCTTGATGAATATAGTCAACTCTTGATGCTCTAGTGTCACATTAGAACTATGATACTCAAAAAATCAAAACATTGTGTTGTTGATAATTCATATGTGTTATGGGTATTTGTTAGTCCCAATTGATGCGTGATTGATTCACCTTAGGACAACTGAAATATTCCTTTTTCTAGTGGAGGTGGGAATTGCCTTAATTTCTAGAGGACAAGCAAAAGCTTAAGTTTGGGGGAGTTGATAAGTAGGGATTTTGAACGCTTATTTTCTCTCTTTTACTTGTGTTTTAGCTAAAACATGCTTAAAGGTATTCCCGAAAACTAATGAAATGTGTTTGCTTATAGGAGTGTTGCAATATGAGCCAAAGGAATAAAAATCAACTCATAAAGGAGTCAAAAGAGAACAAGAACCAAAACAGGGCAAAAAGGCCAACAGTGCGGACCGCATAATTCTAGTACTACCACAGAAGAGAAGTTCAGAGACTTTGAAGTTTGAGCAAGAAAAAATGAGTGGACCGCACAAATATTATGCGGATGCAGAAGTCTATGTGCGGCCTCACTCACTATTATGCGGATCGCAGAAGAGGGATTCAGAGAACCTCAATTTGAAGATGTGCACAAAACTTTTATGTGGCCTCAATCAATATTATGCAGACCACATAAAAATAGAATCAGAGAGCTAGATTCAAGTCCAGATTCAAGGAGCGCGGACCGCATCATTTTTGAGAGGCCGCATAATCAAGAATGCGACCGCACTCAGAATTGTGCGGTCTGCAGAAGTCCAGCAAAATCCAGAGCTCATGTTCAAGGAATGCGGACCACACTAGAATTGTGTGGTCGTAGAAGCAAGAGTGTGGACGCACTAAGAATTGTGTGGTCTGCACAACCTTCGCAAGGGAATTTTTGTCAGATATTTTCTACTTAGAATAAATAGGACATTTGTGCAGTCGCACACACTTTTGAGCAGTCCGCAGCTCCCTGAGTTTGGGCAAGTATGTTAATAAATTGTGCGGACCCACTTACTTTCGTGCGGTCCGCACTGAAACATCAGAGACCCCAGTAGTCTGAACCTGGGGCTGTACGGCTGCACTCAAAATTGTGTGGTCTGCACTTTTGGTTATGCGGCCACTCTCCGCACTCAGCAGTTTGCGGCCGCACAAACGTTTGTGTGGTCTGCAGTGCCCCTTCTGAGACTGTGTTACTGCAACTTTCAATCATGCTTCTGTATATATTATGAGCTTCAATTCTAACTGATTTCTACTACTTATGTGTTGCAGACAATGGTTCACTCACGTGGTAGAGGAGATACATCAAAAGGGAGGGCAGAACCCTCCCGAGGCCGGGGTCGAGGCAAAAGAAACGTACCTCTAGCACTTCAAAGGGTCATAAGAAAGAAAACTACAGTCAATAGTGCCCCTGAACCTTCCAGGACCAGTGAGTACCTCCCATCTGGGGAATCTTCTAAGGGTAACTCCGTGCAAACACAACTGGAAGCCCAATCACAACAATTCCCAGGGAGACTCCACCTAGTAAATGACTCATCATCTTCTGCCAGTTCTTCTAAAGGTTCAGAAGAGGGTAGTCAAGCCTCTGAGCCCTCTTCCTCACATGCTCAAGCTAAGACAATTAATGTGGATGATGATGATGATGTCCCAGACAATGGGAGAGGGGGTGATACTGCAGTGGGAGGTTTAGAAAGATCAAGGAGGCCAGGGCGATGGGAAGACAGATTTTTCAGTGCCAATGCCTTTGCTAAATTTAGAGAATGGTGGTTGCAGTGGAAAACCACTCTTGAGCGACAATTCTTGATGAAATATTATAACAAGCACAACCCCGATGTCCTTACACAATTCCAGGAGCGCAAAGGATGGAAATGGTTCACCCACATCGTTCTAGACGCAAATGAGAACTTGGTCAAAGAATTATATGCCAATGTTTCTCACATAAAAAAGGGTACCAAGGTGACAAAAGTCCTAAATCTGAAAATCCGTTTTGACTCCTATGCACTGAACTCATATGTGGGGTTTGAAGAAGTTGAAGTAGTGCATACTTGGAAAAGCTAGCTATGGGTGTTTCAGCTCGCCCGTGGCTAGCTAAGATTCTGGCAATCCGAGGCTCAACACCTACGGGGCTCACAGTAGGGGTTCCAATAGTCTGAGCCACCCTAAATTTGAAGCCAAAGGGTGGCAGACATTCGTGTGCAGCCGTATTGATCCATGCCTCAATGAGAACATCCTCCCACTTCCCTATGTAGGTTTGGTGGCATCCATTATGGTTGGATATCCAATAAATGTGGGAGCATTGATGTCCTCAAACATTACCTTAGCGGTCCAGAAGGAGGAGATATCATATCCCTACCCCAACTTCCTCATAGAATACTTAATGGATCAAAGGGTGGATCCGGGGCATTATGACGTCGAGGTAAAGGCTAAGAAGCCTTTCTCATGGTACCACCTCCAGGGAGCTGACAACCCGAAGTTCAAGGGTAAAACTACTACCTCTGCTGGCCAGTCTGAGGAGCCAACGGTAGTGGTTACCAATGTGATATCCTTAGTCAACCCCTTTGAGCCGAATCCTTTTTCCTTTCAATAACCACGTTACAAGCCTTTATCCGTTTTGTAATAACCCTTTCTTGGCACCCGATCTTTCCGTAGCATTCTTGAGAAATAATTGGAAAAAACATAAGTTTGGGGGAGAGACAAGGAGTTTGAAAGTGATAAAAGGTATAAAGAAGAGAAAGAAATGAAGAAAAGGGAAGGCAAAGAAAAGAAAGAAACACCAACAACAACAATAACAACAAACCCATTTTGATCCCAACATGTGGGGTCTGGGGAAGATAGTCTGTACGCAGACCTTACCCCTACCTAATGCAGGTAGAGAGGTTGTTTCCAATAGACCCTCGGCTCAGGAAAATAAAGAAAGACCAAAAAGAAAAATTCCAAGAAGAAGGTGAATAAGATAGAAAGTTGAAGGGATTCAAAGAAAACAATGATGAAAGGCATGGAGTAAATAGAAAAGAAGAAAAATGAATGTCATGATCAATAAAGAGTGACGTTACGTCTCTCTAGTTCCCCCAAGGAAGAAGAAAATGGCTCAAAGAGTCGAGAAAGTATGAGCCGGAAAGAGAAAATGGAGTGCTTAAGAAAAGATGAAACCATTATATTCCAACAAGTCCTACCTTGGTAAAAAAGCCTTCATTACATCCTGCAAATGCCCTACATGATTTCAAGTTGAGTGAGATTACATTAGTGGTGATTTACATAAGGGGCAAGCTTATGGTACTTAGAGCCGGACTAGTGACATACTTTTGAGAGAGATGAGCAAACTTTTCACAATCCTTGCTCGAGTGTTACATTCTAAAGTGAGATTATCTAATGGAGAGTAGAGGAGGAGAAATTTGGGACCCACCATGACCTACGTGAAATACCGAGCTTCCTTGATGAATAGAGTCAACTCTTGATACTCTAGTGTCACATTAGAACTATGGTATTCAAAAGGTCAAAACATTGTGTTGTTGATAATTCATCTGTGTTATGGGTATTTGTTAGTCCCAATTGATGCGTGATTGATTCACCTTAGGCCAGTTGAATCCCTTTTTCTAGTGGAGGTGGGAATTTCCTTAATTGCTAGAGGACAAGCAAAAGCTTAAGTTTGAGGGAGTTGATAAGTAGGAATTTTGAACGCTTATTTGCTCTTACTTGTGTTTTAGCTAAAAAATGCTTAAAGGTATTCCCGAAAACTAATGAAATGTGGTTGCTTATAGGAGTGTTGCAATATGAGCCAAAGGAATAAAAATCAACTCATAAAGGAGTCAAAAGTGAACAAGAATTAAATCAGGGCAAAAAGGCCAACAGTGCGGTACGTATAATTCTAGTGTTGCCGCAGAAGAGAAGTTCAGAGACTTGATAGCCCCAATTAAAGGGTTAAACCTAGAGATAGTAATACCCGACTTGAGCTAATATTACTTGTATTGTGCAAATACCCACCTGGACTTGAGAAAGCCAAATTGGGCAAAATCACTCAAGCTACTGAGAGGTATAGAGTGAGTATCCGGATGTGATTGCTATATTATGACCCTAACTAATCAAACTTGCCCCGGAGTTTACTACTCATTAGATAAACACCTAGGTAGAAGTCACGACCCTAGTCCCTTTAATCATTTGGAAAACTCAAAACCAAAAATATTGTCCTTAGTTCTATACTTGAAAACAGTAGAGTAAAGTAGAAGTAGAAGACCAATCAATTTTTTGGAATTGTAATTTGAGCCAAAACTTAAAATCAACCTAGATATACACCTAATCCCATATTCTAAATCCCCGTGGATTCGATCCCGACCTTTGTTGGGTTTAATATTGCATCAACCGCCTCGCTACTTAATTGTTGTGTGGATTTGGCTGAGATCAATGAATGCAAGGCTGCCCATACTCGCTACCTTCCTACTTAATGCGTCGGCCACCACATTGGCCGTCCCTAGATGATACAAGATGGTGATATCATAGTTTTTCAATAGCTCCAACCACCTCTTCTGCCTCAAATTGAGATCCTTTTGCTTGAACAAATACCGAAGGCTCCGATGATCCGTGAAAACCTCTCACGACACGCCATAAAGATAAAGCCTCCAAATCTTCAACGCATGAACAATGGCTGCCAACTCTAAATTATAGATATGGATTCTTCTCATGAACCTTCAACTGCCGCGACGCATATGCAATGACCTTGCCCTCCTGCATCAATACTGCACCGAGCCCAACACGGGAAGTATCACAATATACCGTGTAAGATCCTAAACTTGTGGGCAACACCAACACCGACGCTGTAGTCAAAGCAGTTTTGAGCTTTTGAAAGCTCGACTCACACTCATTTGACCATCTGAACGGGGCACCCTTCTGGGTCAACCTGGTCAACGGGGTTACTATAGATGAAAACCCCTCCATAAATTGACGGTAATAGCCTCAATCTATTTTAGGATATACTAGAATTCTCTCTGCTGATATAACGTGGCCAAGAAAGCGACTGAATCAAACCAAAACTCGCACTTTGAAAATTTAGCATACAACTGGTTGTCTCTTAGAGTCTGAAGCACAATCCTAAGATGTTGCACATGCTCCTCTCGACTACAGGAGTAGATCAAAATATCGTTAATAAACACAATAACAGAGGAGTCCAAATAAGGCTTGAACACTCAGTTCATCAAATCCATGAATGTTGCTGGGGCATTTGTCAACCCAAAAGACATCACTATAAACTAATAATGCTTATACCGAGTCCGAAAAGCTATCCTCGGGACATCGGACACCCTAATCCTCAACTGATGGTAGCCCGATCTCAAATCAATCTTCGAAAACACCTTGGCACCCTGAAGTTGATCAAATAAGTCATCAATCCTCAGAAATGGATACTTGTTCTTGATGGTGACTTTGTTCAACTACCGATAATCTATACACATTCTCATAGATCCATATTTTTTCTTCACAAACAATATCGGTGCACCCCAGGGAGAGACACTAGGTCTAATTAAGCCCTTATCAAGAAAATTTTGCAACTTTTCCTTCAATTCCTTCAACTCTGGCGGGGCCATACGGTATGTCAGAATGGAAATAGGCTGAGTGCCCGGATCCAAATCAATACAGATATCAATATCCCTGTCGGGTGGCATCCCCTCAGGTCTGCAAGAAAAACCTTTGGAAACTCACAAACAACGGGCACATAATCCATGGAAGGAACCTCTGCACTAGAATCACGAACATAAACCAAATAGGCTAAAAACCCCTTCTCGACCATATGTCGAGCCTTCATATACGAGATAACCCTACTTGTAGAATGGCCAGAAGTCCCCCTCCACTCTAATAGAGGCAACCCCGTCAAGGCTAAGATTACCGTCTTGGCGTGACAGTCCAATATAGCGTGATAAGGTGACAACCAATCCATACGCAATATAACATCAAAATCAACCATATCGAGAAGTAGAATATCTACACTAGTCATAAGACTCCCAATAGTGACCACACACGAACGATAAACACGATCTACAACAATAGCATCCCCCACAGGTGTGGACACATATACAGGGGCACTCAAAGAATCACGAGGCACAACCAAATATGAAGCAAAATAAGATGACACATAGGAGTAAGTAGATCCCCAATCAAATAGAACTGAAGCATCTCTACTGCAAACTGAAACAGTACATGTAATAACAACATTAGATGACTCACCATCAGGCCTAGATGGAAAAGCATAACATCGGGGCTAGGCGCCACCACCCTGAACCATATCCGTGGGACGACCTCTAGCTGGCAAGCCTCCACCTCTAACGGTATGACCTCCACCTCTAACAGTATGGCCCCTACCTCTGGCTGCCTGACCCCTACTTCTAGCTGGCTGAGCAGGCGGTGCAGCAACTAGTGTCGGAACCGAGGAACGAGAACCCTGATACTGTGGCGGAACACTCAATAATCTCGAACACGTCCTCCTAATATGCCTAGAACCACCACACTAGAAACATACATCCTGATACTGGCTGTAGAAACCGAGACTGACCCGAATGGGCCGGTTGACCACGGTAATAACTCTGAATAAAAGGTGCACTAATAGGAGCTGGTGGTGCACTGTAGGCTGGCTGCCCAGAAGGAGGCACATAAGGACCACGACTCCCCGAAGCACCGTGGGATTCTTGAAGTGGTCAAAGAAATGGCCTGGGAGGATGGACTCTACCAAAAGTACCCCTGCCTCCAGATTAGGCACCCCATCGGAATGACGAGGTCTCATGTCATACCCCTGACCTCCCTGTATAAGAACCATCTCGACTCTCCTGGAACCATTGGCAGTAGCGTGAAAAGAAATCTCACTCCCAGTCTCCTTAGTCATATGCAATCTAATAGGTTGAGCAAGTCCCTCAATATACCTCCTCACCCTCTCTCTCTCGGTAGGAAGCAGGAGAAGGGCATGACGGGCCAAATCCACAAAACGAGTCTCATACTGAGTAATAGTCATACTACCCTATTGGAGACGCTTGATGATGGAGATGATCCTCTCTCAAGGTGATAGGAAAAAACTTCTCTAAGAAGAGATAAGAGAACTGGTCCGAAGTAAAAGTCGGGACAACAAATAATCTCTCCACCATTTCTTTACAGAACCAATCATCTGAAATGCAGCAAAGTCAACGCATTTGGTCTCCAATATACCCATGTTCCGAAGCACCTCATTACAGATGTTAAGATACCCATTTATTTTTGTTTATTTTTTATTTTATTCAAAAACTTGTTGCGAACAAACACACACGCAAGTATACGCGGTCGTCAAGTAATAAAGTGACTAAAAGTAGGATGTCGAACCCACGAGGACTTATGATTAACTATTAACTAAATTATACTATCCTAATTATCTAAACAAGAATTAAACCTAGAAATATTTAATTCTAAACTAACTAAAATAAAGAAAACAAATAATGAACTTTGAACAAAAGGATAGCACATTTTTATTTATCAATGTGATGAAAACGATCTAGGGTCATGGACTATCTTACATTCCTATTGTATTCTTCAATTGAATTGACTAACTAATTTCTCTAGTTTATTGGTTAACAGGGTTAATATTGCTCATAAGAATCTGTCGAGTTCTTACTCGCCTATTCAAGCTAACATAACGCCTATATGTGTATGGAGTTAGAATCAGCAGGAACACATTTATAATTCCTGTAAATCAACCTAAGCAAGTCAATTAGGTATATGTCTATCCTAACTGCGAATCCGTTCCCCGATGCCCAGGTTCAAGAACTTGCTCAACTCAATCCTATATGCAATCTAGAATTCCCACTTTCGAGTTCAACTCTAGATTCGTAGATAGTATTCAATTGGTGATCAAGCAATCAAATAATTAAGTGCATTATTGAATAAATAAACTAATATGATAAACTAAGAAATCAAAATCAATATCCGACTAACAATAGTCATGAAAGAACCACAACCCTAGAATGTGAAGTTTAGCTACACATTGACATGGTAGAAAAACAACAATCTTACAGAGAAATATAAAAATTACTAAGTTTGGTGGAAGAAAGATGGAACTTGATGAATTTTGGCCTCCACGACGGCTCTGTGCATGTGTTTTTCTGTCCAAAACGTCCTCCTTTCCAAAATAGGTTTAGGACCCCTTTTATATGAGTTGGAGATGTGTAGGGCAGAAATAACCAAGTCTCGGACGAAATAGGACAAGTCCACGCTCCGAGCGTCCAGGAAAGCGCTTAGCGCTGGCCCTGGCGCACAAAGCAGTAACGATTTTGCCGTTTCCTTCTTGCTGCGTCATTCTTCATTCTTATTTAAATCTAACTTTCCATTCCTTTCACGTTTTTGTATTTGTTCTTAATTTTCTATTCTTTCTTTGTCACTTATTTGCATTTTGTTTCATTTGTCTTCTTTGTTTCTCGTTTGTTTTTTTCTTTGTCATCAAATAATCAAAGGCCCCTTGTTATAGTGTATAAAATACACAATAAATTTACTTTGCTCCAAATTTCGTCTTCAACGTATCTACACATAAAATAAACTCAATTAAGCACAAATATAGTATAATTTAGCATTAAATCACCTAAAATATAAAGTAAATAATGCACTAAAAATACGGAATTATAGCCAAACATCACTACCCCACACTTAAACGTGCTCGTCCTCGAGTCAACTAACAATTCACACTATCGTTGAGCATTGTTTTACACAATTTAGGCACACTACACCAATGACCATGGTTGATAGCAACAATTAAACCTTAGCATATGAAATCACATACACTTCCCTTTTCTTATGCCAAAATTCAAAAATATTCAAACAAAGACATTATGCTCATAACAATCCTAGCCTCAAAAACCCACTCAATGTCACAATGCACTAATGGCTTGAACACCCAACATCATAGAGAAAAGTCTAATAATGTTACCTATCCTTCGTGAAACCATGTGCCCTCACAACAAAAGCAAATAGAGTAACATCAATCCACACATTCGAATCTCATGATCACATATATCAAAGAAAATCGCTCGCTCTCACAAAAGAAGTCACATGCATGTAATTGGTACCATAGGCTTTCCTATAATGTAAATACCTACTAATGTAAGCTTGCTCGATCTAAAATAAATTAGGACTTTTTCGTGGTTGTAACATGGGCTAAGGGATGGGTAGGATATATTTAGGAATAGTGACTCAACCTCCTAAGAAACGCATCGCATGATAACTTAAGCGCAAATTCCTCAATCCACTTCAATTTCACAAACAATATCACACCCCAAAAATATTCCCACTTTCTTTAAGCATTATCGTCATTTACACTCCACAACTAACCTAGGATAGCACGAACAATTATCCAAACAATCTTCTCACCCCACACTTAGAAGAGTGCAGTGTCCCCAATGCACAAGTAAAGCAAAAACAAATAACAAGGGTGGATAAGAAGCTCTCTGATAGGCCAAGCATCTTCATCAATAACCATACCTCTGGATATTTCATCTCCAAATGTCATTTTGAGAGAACTAGAACACACACCAAGAGAAAGATCAAAATTGTTTTAAAAATAAAAACATTTACATAACGAGAAAAAAATAAAAACTTGTAAAGATAAAAGAAAAAGTCTAATATAGAAAAATAGTTAATTTTATGTCCCCGGCAACGGCGCCAAAACTTGTTGCGGCCAAATGTACACGCAAGTATACGCGGTCGTCAAGTAATAAAGTGACTAAAAGTCGGATGTCGAACCCACGAGGACTTATGATTAACTATTAACTAAATTAGACTATCCTAATTATCTAAACAAGAATTAAACCTAGAAATATTTAATTCTAAACTAACTAAAATAAAGAAAACAAATAATGAACTTTGAACAAAAGGATAGCAGATTTTTATGTTATCAATGTGATGAAAACGATCTAGGGTCATGGGCTATCTTACATTCCTATTGTATTCTTCAATTGAATTGACTAACTAATTTCTCTAGTTTATTGGTTAACAGGGTTAATATTGCTCATAAGAATCTGTCGAGTTCTTACTCGCCTATTCAAGCTAACATAACGCTTATATGTGTATGGAGTTAGAATCAGCAGGAACACATTTATAATTCCTGTAAATCAAACTAAGCAAGTCAATTAGGTATATGTCTATCCTAACCGCGAATTCGTTCCCTGATGCCCAAGTTCAAGAACTTGCTCAACTCAATCCTATATGCAATCTAGAATTCCCACTTTTGAGTTCAACTCTAGATTCGTAGATAGTATTCAATTGGTGATCAAGCAATCAAATAATTAAGTGCATGATTGAATAAATAAACTAATATGATAAACTAAGAAATCAAAATCAATATCCGACTAACAATAGTCATGAAAGAACCACAACCCTAGAATGTGAAGTTTAGCTACATAGACATGGTAGCAAAACAACAATCTTATAGAGAAATATAAAAATTACTAAGTTTGGTGGAAGAAAGATGAAACTTGATGAATTTTGGCCTCCACGACGGCTCTGTGCATGTGTTTTTCTGTCCAAAACGTCCTCCTTTTCAAAATAGGTTTAGGACCCCTTTTATATGAGTTGGAGATGTGTAGGGCAGAAATAACCAAGTCTCGGACGAAATAGGACAAGTCCACGCTCCGAGCGTCCAGGAAAGCGCTTAGCGCTAGCCCCGGCGCACAAAGCAGTAACGATTTTGCCGTTTCGTTCTTGCTGCGTCATTCTTCATTCTTATTTAAATCTAACTTTCTGTTCCTTTCACGTTTTTGTCTTTGTTCTTAGTTTTCAATTATTTCTTTGTCACTTATTTGCATTTTGTTTCATTTGTCTTCTTTCTTCCTCATTTGTTTTTTTCTTTGTCATCAAATAATCAAAGGGCCCTTGTTATAGTGTATAAAATACACATTAAATTTACTTTGCTCCAAATTTCATCTTCAACGTACCTACACATAAAATAGACTCAATTAAGCACAAATATAGTATATTTTAGCATTAAAGCACCTAAAATGTAAGGTAAATAATGCACTAAAAGTACGAAATTATAGCCAAACATCAACTAGCATCACTGAAATGAACTAGGAAGAGCTTGGTAAACATGTCCAATCTCCACAAAGCCTTAGAAGACATAGTTGACCCATCACCGGTCTGTGCTGCAACAACCGGCTGAACTACTCTGACTGGATGAGCTGCTGGAGTCTGATTCTGGAGCCATCTACTCCGTATTGTCACTAGCAGGAGTCTGGACTCCTCCTCCAGCCTGAGAGACGGCTGGTGCCATGGGAAATGCGCCAGTCTGGGACACACTCTCCATAAAGCTCACCAAATGGACCAAAGCATCCTGAAGCACTGGGGTGACAGTGAACCCCTCCGGGACCTGAGTTGGTCCGGCAGGAACAATCTGGGCTAGAACCTCCTCGTCGAACTCTACCTGAGGCTCCACTCTAGCACGGCCTCAACCTCGACCTCGGCCCCTCGTAGGAGTTGCCACTGAAGGTTCTGGTTGCTGCTTAGCTGAAGAAGCGGTACGTGTTCTCGTCGTCTGCGAGAGAATAAGAGTAGAAGAGTTCAATCACTATTGAGAAAACAAAATTGCACGACAGAGAAGATAGAAGTGAAATTTGTTCCTAACCATTATAGCCTCTGGGAGATAAGTACAGACGGCTCCGTACCGATCCCCCAGACTCTACTAAGCTCGTTCGTGATTTGTGAGACGTAGGCAACCTAGTGCTTTGATACCAACTTGTCACGACCCGGAATTCCCACAATCGAGACCGTAATAGTGCCTAATATTAAACTTGATAGGCAAGCCAACGTTAGAGACTTATAAGCCAATCCTTTTACATTTCAATGATTTACAACAAACAAGCTATAACAAGTCGAAATGAACGTGAAAATATAAATAACAGCTTCGAATATATATACAACTACCTAGAATCCAGAGTCACAATTCATGAACATTATAAGATTTTGCTACAAGTATTTGTCTGAAAGAAATACAATTGTTTTTGGAATAAATAAAACAATAAAGTATCATGTATGGAAGGGGACGTCAGGTCCTGCGGACGCCGACAAGTCTACCTTGGGTCTCCTAGAAAGTGAGTCCTACATCCAACCTCTCGATCAGCTTGGACTAGCTCAAAAATTTGCACAAGAAGTGCAGAGTCGAGTATTAGTACAACCAACCCCATGTACTAGTAAGTGTCGAGCCTCCTCGACGAAGGAGTGACGAGGTACGGTGGGTCACTCACAACAAAATCTGCATGCAATATTTAATAAAAGCGGAAAGGAAGACAGAATAAAGTAAGCAGTAACTTGCAAGAAGTAATTACAGTTCTCAAGAGTATTTTCCTCTGGGTTCAGATACTGCCAAACCTTAAGTGCAATTAGGACTACCGTAGAGCTAACACAGTTAGGGAAAACATAAACATATAGGTTGTTGAGGTACGCAACGTACATTTTATATCCACCTTTATTTCCTCTTAATAACATAAACAACCGAATATAAATAAAAGTGTTGCGGCGTGCAATCCGATCCCACCATATAACAATAATCGCATTCACAATTCACCCTTATTCCACCATAATCCACCCTCATAACACCTGTTGCGGCGTGCAACCAATCCCACCGTACAATATCAATTTACCTTTATTCCTCCTCAATATATAACCCTTATTCCGCCTGTTGCGGCGCACAACCCGATTCCACCATATCAATATTTATTACTTAGTAAGTATAGAAATTTCACAACTCAAATCAAAAAACCCTTCACAATACTTAAACTTCCAACCAAAGCAAATGTGAGGCTTGTACACTATGAGAATTGACACAAGTAATACTACTCAGCGAGGCAGAATATACCATAAAATAAACCAGCTTAAGCAAATAATAGGAAGCAATGAATCTATGGGATAACTAAAACCTTGAACAAAGGAAAACGAAGTCTAACAAGTAGCAATCAGGCATGGGAATTCAAGTAAAGCATGTAACACTTAAGGCAGGGAAAGAGACAATATGAGAAGAACGGGAAAGACATAGAAAAACAGATAAATTGGCGGCGCATAAGTACTCGTCACCTCACATATACACCGCTCACATGAATTTCGTATAGCAAATAAGTCGAGGGGTCCTAATCCTCTCAAGTCAAGGTTAGACACAATACTTACCTCACTCCACAGGCCACTTAATGCTTAATTATCGTTTTCTCCTCTAGAATCCACCTCCAAACCACTCGTATCTAGCAACAATTAACTTAATAATATCAAATATTGCTAAAGGAATCAATTACAATGCATAAATTTAGATTTCCCAAACTTTCCCCCAAAATGTCAAATATAAACCTCGGACCCGCTTGGTTAAAACCCGAGGTTCGGACCAAAATCCATTCACCCATTCACCCGCGAGCCCGATTATGTAATTTGCTTCGAAATCCTACCTCAATTCGAGGTCTAAATTCAAATTAGGCAAAAATCCATAATTCTATCCAAACTCCCAATTTCTACCATGAAAATCCTAGATTTTAGGTTGAAAATTCATGAAATGTAATGGGTAATTGAAAAAAGTAGGTTATATTCACTTACCAAAAATTTGGGGAAGAAAATCTTATGGAAGAATCGCCTCTAGGTCTCTTAGTTTTGAAAATTTGGAAAGAATGGCCAATCCCCTTTTTTGAGTTCTGTTTTGTATAGCTGGCCGACACTGTTCATCGCGTTAGCATGAGCATGTTCGTGAAGACCTGCACCTACTAGGCTTACGCGATCGCGAAACCCTTGTGATGACCCAAAAGGTCATCCTGTGTAAATTTAGCTACAACTGTGTTTCGAGGCCCCGAAAGCCTCCGTTAATCTCACCTCGATGTGCGTGTGCAACCCGATCGTGAAGCCGGGAAGCTTTTATGTGGATTAAACGGACCCGGACCCGTTTTGAGGCCCCGAAAGCCTCCGTTAATCTCACCTCGATTTGACCCGGACCCGTGATTTGACGGTCCCGGAGGGTCCGTAGGAAAATATGGGACTTGGGCGCATGCCCGGAATTGAATTTCGAGGTCCCAAGTTCGAGAAATGAATTTTTAAAGAAAATTATTTTCTGAAAATAATAAAGGCTTTTGAAAATGAACTTTGATGTGAAACCTGTGTTACCGAGCCCGCATTATGGTTCTGGAGCCCGGAACAGGTTCAATATGGTTATTATGTGTTGTTTGTGAGATTTGGTAAGAAACGGACTTGGTTTGACGTGTTTTGGATCAAAGATGGGAAATTGAGAGTTAATGAAGTTTTGAGAAAATTATATAGAAATAAGGATTTCCTTAAATCTGAAATTTGGTTTGGAATGTGATTTTATGTTATCGATGTCTGAATGTGATTCCGAGACCGGAAATAGTTCCCTTATGTCATTTATAACTTGCCTACAAAATTTGATGTCATTCCGAGTGGTATAGGTCGGTCCGGCGCTTTTTTATAGAAATCAAGAACTTGAAGTTTCTTAAGTTATGGTTTTAGGGGTTTTGGGGGGTGATTTTGAGATTTAGCATTGTTTTGGGTGTTCCGAAGGCTCGAGCGAGTCCGTATTATGATTTAGAATTTGTTGGTATATTTGGACGGGGGCTCGAGTGGGCCCAGGTGCCTCCCGGACACCAAACGGGGCTAAAAACCAGCTAAAATAGCTGCTGCTGCACCTATTTCTGGTGTGACCGAAGGTGCGGTTGTCCAGTCGCAGGTGCGGGACCACTACTGCGATCCCAAGCATTTCAGGTGCGACCCCAGGTGAGGTCCCCCTTTCTCGCAGGTGCGGTAATCCCTCCGCAGGTGCGACCCCAGCCCCTCTTGCCCAGTTCCGTAGGTGCAAGCCCCAGCTCGTAAGAGCGAGACCGCAGGTGCGGAATCCCTGTAGGCCAGGCAGTATATATTCTTCAAAACTCGGGATTTCACCCCTATCATTCATTTTCCACCGCCATTAGAGACTTGTGAGCTTGGGAAGGACACACCACGACCTAGCTACTGTTGAGGTAAGTTAATTTCTTCCTAATACTAGTATAATGGATGAATTGTTAATAGGGTTTACTACTAAGTTAATGCAAGATCAAGAATTGGGTAGTAAATTTAGGGTTCTTGAGAAAATTTGCGTATTTGTCCGATAATACTATGAATTCAAGTAGAAACTTCATATTGATGATCCTTAGGCTATGGGTGAGTGATTCCTTCGAGAATTTTCGGGATTCGAGCGTGCGGGCCCGGGGTCGAATTTTGGTATTCATGGTAGAATGATAGAAAATGTATAATTAGGCTTTGGAATTGGTCTATTGAGTACTTATTGATATTGACAAATCAATTTTGTCTAGATATTATCGATTCGGAGTTGGATTCGAGAGGAAAGGCTGTGATTAAGGCTTGACTTGCATTTTTGGAGCCGAGGTAAGTGTTTGGCCTAACCTTAGCTTGAGGGAATAGGTATAAAGTCTTATTTTCTATGTGTAATTCATGTCCAACGTATAGGTGAGGTGACGAGTACCTATATGTTGCGGGCTAGCATACCCGTGAGTCAATTGTGATGAATTATACCGTGTTCTTGATATTCTCTGTACTATGAATAATTGGTGATTTAGAAGTGATACATTGATATCGTTTCATGACGTGGGAAGTTATCGAATTATTTGTTCAGTTGAGGCTTTTACTGTTGAAATTGTATTTTTAAGCGAGTTTGGTTATAGCTGAGTACCTTGCCGGGACGATAGAATTTGGTTGAGTATTTCCGTACATTTGAGATTTCTTATTGTTAGTTTTCGCATTATATTGTTGTTTTTTATTATTTATCGCACGAGGGGACATACCGTGCCGAGTGTTTATTATTTATCGAACGAGGGGACATGCAGTGCCGAGTGTTTATTATTTATGGCACGAGGGACATGCCGTGCCAAGTGTTTATTATTTATCGCATGAGGGGCCATGCCGTGCCGAGTGTTTATTATTTATCGCACGAGGGGACATGCCATGCCGATTGTTTATTATTTATTGCACGAGGGGACATGCCGTGCCGAGTGTTTATTATTTATTGCACGAGGGGACATGCCGTGCCGAGTGTTTATTATTTATCGCACGAGGGGACATGCCGTGCCGAGTGTTTATTATTTATCGCACGAGGGGACATGCCGTGCCGATTGTTTATTATTTATTGCACGAGGGGATATGCCGTGCCGAGTGTTTATTATTTATCGCACGAGGGGACATGCCGTGCCGATTTTTTATTATTTATTGCACGAGGGGACATGCCGTGCCGAGTGTTTATTATTTATCGCACGAGGGGACATGCCGTGCCGATTTTTTATTATTTATTGCACGAGGGGACATGACGTGCCGAGTGTTTATTATTTGTCGCACGAGGGGACATGTCGTGCCGATTGTTTATTATTTATTGCACGAGGGGACATTCCGTGCCGAGTGATTGTGAGGTTATGCACGAGGGGACATGCCGTGCCTTTTGTTGTTCATTATCTGTGCTGAGACATTAAATTCATTTTTTTACATTTACATTTCAGTTGTTACCATGTTCTACTATGCTAGTAATTGTTGTCCCTTTTATCTCCAACATGTTCTCCCCGTATATGCTTTTACTTGTTTATTTTCGTCGATATTTTCCTGTTATTATATAGAATTGCACAAATATGTATATTGTTGTCGGTCCTAGCCTCGTGACTCCTTCGCCGAGGTTAGGCTCGACACTTACTCAGTACATGGGGTCGGTTGTACTGATGCTACACCTGCACTTCTTTATGTTGTGCAGATTACGCAGCCGAACCCAGTGAACACTGACGGAGGGTGCATTCCTTCAGTCCATTTAGGAGACATCGAGGTAGACCCGCAGACGTTCGTGGGCCTTGGTGTCACCCTCTACCCTTCTCTTCAGTTCTGTCTTATTCTATAGTTTCAAAGACAATCATATGTACTTATTTTCAGAGCACTGTATTTAGTAATCTCATAGACAGTTCGTAAGTATGTGACACCAGTTCTGGGGTATATTTATGGGCTTTATTTCGAAGCTTGCTATGTTAATTTGAACTTAGTTAACTCCCCTATTGTTGACCATTGTTGGCTTAATTATCTTGTTCATTTTAGTTGTTACTGAGTTTATTTGGTTCAAACGTTGGCTTGTCTAGTGGGTTCAATATTAGGCGCCATCAAGGCCTAAAGGTGGGATTTCGGGTCGTGACAACCCTCCTCACATTCGCAAAGGCTACGCCCCCTGGTCTTCGCGTTCGCCAGTCCTTGCTCGCATTCGCGATGAAGGAGTGACTGACCCCTCCCCCAGGTCCCAAATGCTACGTGTTTGCGTTGAGCTGGTCGCGTTCGCGAAGGGTAAAGACCCCATCGATCCGCGTCCCAGTCTCCACATTTGCATAGTGTAAACATCCTCTCTAGCTCAGATTCCCTTCGCGATCGCGAGAATGGCTACGCGATCGCGAAGCACAATGCACAAGAACACCAGATACATCACACACACCGGATTTTTTCTAAGTTCAAGTTATCCCGTAGCCTATCCGAAACTCACCAGAGCCCTCGGGACTCCAAACCAAACATGCACACAAATCCTAAACATCATATGAACACGCTCGCGCGATCAAAATACCAAAATAATGCCTAGAACTACGAATCGGAGACCAACTCAAATGAAATTTTCAAGAAAGCTTTATAACTCTATTTTTACAACTGAACGTTTAAATCACGTAAAATCAACTCCGTTCCTCACCAAATTCGACAGACAAGTCATAAATAATATAGTGGATGTCACGACCCAAAACCGGTTCAGGTCGTGATGGCGCCTAACGGTGGGGTTAGGCAAGCCAACGAACAACAATAACAATGAAAGTGCGGAATACAATAACGACATGGGGCAAGGCCGTAGAAACAAGCTGATCCACAACTAGGCCCAATATATATACAACCCCGACAACTACAACAAGTGTGTGCCAGGACTAGTGTCACAGTGTCAACGGGCGGCTACATAGATACAACTGTAGAAAATACATATACAAAATATACAAGCCGCAGTCAGGAACAAAAGACTCAGCAAAAGGAAACTAGAAGGCTCCAGAGGTGCTGTCAGGAGAACGCATAGAAGACAGCTCACCGTGTGGAGCGACGCCGCGGTCAGTATCTATCAACAGGCGGACGACCAGACGGACCAGCCTCAGTACCTGCACAGTCAAGTGCAGAAAAGAAGGAAAGTGCAGCATGAGTACATATAAACAAATATGTACCCAGTGAGTATCCCGTCTAAACTCGTAAAGAGTAGTGACGAGAGGTAGAATACATACTCACTAAGGTCCAGTACATAATGAAATAAAATACATGCTGAGCAATGAATCATGTGAGATAGTACATCAAGTATACGAACATGTAAGCAACAATCAGTAACTGATCTCAAACATAGTCTCCTTTTGTAAACTAATCATAGTTATATTTCTTGTTCTCTTACTCATTATTCGAAATGACTTATCGCTATTCTTAGTTG